>VCKU01000033.1:0-206581 GCA_005876895.1 Drosophila azteca
TTTATAGGGTCTATACGGTTCAATATACCTGTATAGCATAGGTTTGGGAGGGTAGAGAAGAGAGAGATACTCGATGTCCCTGAGTCTCTCACAACTGAGTGGAGTAGTTGAGATGAAGGTTTTCACAAAACAACAAATTATTAAGTCCATTGCTATTTCCCCAACTTCAGTTTAACCTCGGTTCCTGTTTTCATTTTTGTTGTTTCTAGTAAATGTGTACCTAAAACATTATGCGAGTGTGTGTCAGTATGAGATAGGAGAGAGTAGAACGAACCCCGACAATCCGGCGAGCTTAGTCAGAGCATAGCTAGAGGTACACACGAAATCTCTTCATACTAGTTTGGGTAAAAGACAGCTATCCCACACCTGCACGCTACAAAGGGACAGTCAAGTGCGGGAGCTAAGAACGCCAGCAAGGAAAGCAGTGACAAGTGTGAACCAATACCCGAGAAACCAGGAGGAGCAACGACCAACAGAGTCGAAAAACGAAATCCAACGGAGAGGTGCACGACGGCCGCGACAACAGACTCGCCGCGTAAAGGTGAGACCAGCGGACAGGTGAACCCATTGGTGTCGGAGTTGTGTGCGAGGGCGGACGATGCGGTTGCCAAGTCAGAAACCCCCATAGCCATAGCCCACAGTGCCACACCTGAGGTCAACCTCAGCAACGGTCGAGTCGTGAAACCGCGCCCCGTGGCACCCGGAGACCTCTATACGGCGGTGAAAGGTTGCCGAATCGTTAAGTTATAGAAATACCATAGCCATAAGATACCCTAAGATACACATAAAGAACCAGTACTCAGCCAATACCTACCCCAGTGTATTTCTTGCTTGTCGCCGAGGCAACAAATAAATTCGTTGCATCGATCCACCGACCGCTGAGCCAGCTCTGCTGAATCGGACGGACAAAACGGTTCGTTACAATATCTATCAATATGTTTTAATATATATTAAATGCTACGCATATAAAATAAAATTGCATATGTATAGTTACTTAAATAAAATTAGTATATTGGCAATATAATTAATATATAAACACATATAATATATACAACTTGATATATTTTTTGTACAATTATGATTTTATTACAATCATGATTTTTGTTTGGTAATTTGGCAATATATATAGTGACATATCTAGAGCCATGCTCCGCATAGCCTCAGCTATATCTATTACCTCACACCCACATACCATTCCATAAACAATCCCACACACGAATTAGACATCCCATAAACAATCCCACACTCGAAGTGGACCACTCATAGCCGACGGCCGGCAATGTAAACAAACACCCTAAGCTAGAGACATAGTATAAACAATAGATGCCGCGATCCATCTGCACTAGAATCACGCCACCCTCTAGAGATCAATTACTTATCGATTCTCAAGAACCACACCACCCTAGTTAACCAATCAGAATCGATCATAAACTAAAGAGGCCACATTCCCAGACACCCTCGGGTTATGCAACACCAACCATATGCAGCGGAAGCCTTTCATCCAAAGCCGCCTTCTCACGCATCGATCCAGATCGAGTCACGTACGCCTTCGCCGAAGCCGAAGCCTATGCCCGAATCCTATTCCGAGCATCATCCGAGCAATACCCGAGCACCGTAACTTAAATAGCCAACATCCACGAATGGACGTCAGTTCTGTTCAAGACAAACGTCACGCTAAGACACCGTCGGAGAATTCAAACCGTAGTTATTCCGTTTGTGAATTAAGACTTAATACTTTGTGATAACAGAATGAATGTAATAAGTTCGATTTTAAGTTCAACGGTTGATGTGGTTGGACCCGACACGTCTGGTCGGATCAAAGTATATTTCTTGAATAATTCTTACAGTTCTTCTTATGAATTGGCTTACCCTAACGCTGCCCATTGCTATGCTGGTGAAGCCGGCAGCGGAGCAGCGTCATACATAAGTATATGTATGTGTGGATATATATATTAAGCAACGGAAACGTTGCTGAAGAACGGAGAGGCGCATGCACATAGTATATTATGTATATACGGTCAGAACCCTGCATTTATGCTGACTAGGTTCTGACCGTTGCCCGCTACATTCAAGTGCGATCGTATTACGTCTCGCTGGGAATGTGTTGGGCTCTTTAGAGATTGTTTATGTCAGCGACAAAGTGTCGCTGATGGATTTGTGTTTATGCAATGAAGTATTGCTGCTAATTTATTACTGGGTACAGTGTACCCTCGATATATGTGCATACTACATCTCCCTCCTTTTGAAAAATAACGTAACCTAGTGAAGTTATTTTATTTTTTTTGTTTTTTTTTTTTGTGTTCTATTTATTATTTTTGTATCTTAAATTTTATATATTTTTTTTTTTGTGTGTAATTTATATATATATGTCGGGTCTTAGAATTGTTTGCGGTGTATTTTTGGTTATTCTCTGTCAGCTTGCTCGCTGAGTCCCTTTTCATGTCTTCTTTGCACGTTACCGTTGGTTATCGGTCACTGCTTGTCTCCTAACTTCAACGCTCCGTTTCAGACACGGGCTGATTCATGTTTGTATTAGTGTTAGAGAGGGAGATGATGTGTAATGAGGAAGGGACGGAATTGAGAGAGAGGCGCATGAGCGTGTTACTCTGTAACTGGTCTGGGTAGATAATGAGAGAGAGATAAATTGAGAGAGGCTGTGTCGCAGATAATGAGAGGCTGAAAGTGCTTGCCTTCGATTCTTGCTACACACTTAGTTTTTGGAAGTTTGCCCGGTCAGTTGAGAACAGAGCAATTCGGCTGTTGGTGCGTCATCAGTGAACAAAAATCAAGACAATGAATACAGAAAATCCAGATGGGAACCGCAATTCCTCTTTTACCTCGACATCAGAAGTGGGATCTGTGCCTACTCCTACATTATCCGAGGAGCAGTGGCGTGTGGTGCTAGAATTGGCGAAAGTTATGCAGGCCTCAGCCCCCGCTCAGAACGTTGGCGTCACTTTGCCCAAGTTTAATCCGGAGGGTGCCTGCGACGACGCTGCGCAATGGTGTATGACTGCTGATATCATTCTAGCAGAGCAGCCGCTAACTGGAAGTGGACTCATCATGGCGCTAAGCAATTGTATGGAGGGCAGTGCTTCAAAATGGCTAACCCAAGTGTGTTACGCTGGCATACAGTGGGAGCAGTTCAAGCAACTTTTCAAGCAGCGGTATGAGAGTGAGGAGACGTCGGCCGCCATTTTGTCGAACCTTTTTCAAAGCCGCCCTCTGCCGGTGAATGCTATTCAGTATATGCAAGCCGTATGGTGACTTTGCTGATGTCAAAATGGCGGAAGATGGAAATAGAAGAGATCGCAGTATCTACAGTGCTGGTGCATATGGCGAATATTGACAGTCGCCTGCAGCGAAATGTTTTCACTTCGAACATCACGACCCGAAGCAAACTACAGACGGAGCTGATGGCGTTTTCATTTGAGAACAAACGCAACGCTGGCGCCATGGATAGCAATGGACCTGACCTTAAGCGAACTAGATTTTCTGCAGTGGTATGCCATTTTTGTAAGAAGCCTGGACACAAGATGGCACACTGCCGAGCTAAGCCACGCCAGAGTGGAAGCAGTTTCAAAGGAGAGATGCAGCCGCAGAAAGAGAATGTGACCTGCTACCGGTGCGGACAACGTGGACATTTGCCAACAAATGTTTAAGGGAGCCGACTGCTGCCAAATCTGGACCTATCCAACAGAAGATTATCAATCAGTGCTTTGTGTCAGAGCCGAAGGGAAGTATGACACAGCGAGGTATGATCTATCCGATTTGTTTTGATTCGGGAGCTGAATGTTCTCTGATTAGAGAGTGTATGGGTATCAAATTGTCAGGGAAGCGCATTAATATATTGTAATGTTAAAGGGTATTGGTAATTCGGGTATATATAGTACATTGCAAATTCTCAGTGATGTCGTTATAAATGAAAACGCTATCGAAATATTATTCCATACAGTGCAGGACAAAGAGCTACAAAACGATATCATAATTGGCCGCGAAATTCTCACACAAGGTTTTAATGTTTTACTCTCGTGTGATAAGAAGTCAATATATGTACAGCACTTGAAGTGCCATACCACCCCACTAATGTTAATACCGATTTAATCGATAAGAATAGAGATCAGTTAATTGAATTACTTGAACAGTATTCTACGGCTTTTATTAATGGAACACCTTGTACCACTGTGGGAACTGGTGAAATGAAAATAAGATTAATTGACCCTAACAAGACGGTGCAGAGGCGACCATATAGATTAGCCCCTGAAGAAAAAGAAATAGTTCGGTCACAGATAAGTGAGTTAATGAAATGTAACATCATTCGACCCAGTTGTTCACCGTATGCCAGTCCTATTTTGCTCGTGAAAATAGAAGAATGGTTCGGATCGACTCTGTGTTGATTATAGGGAACTCAACTTAAATACAGTATCCGACAAATACCCTTTGCCACTTATTGATGACCAGATTGCCAGATTGGGTGGTGCCAATTATTTTACATGTCTAGACATGGCTAGCGGATATCATCAAATACCTATTCATCCAGATTCTATAGAGTATACTGCTTTCGTAACGCCTGAAGGGCAATATGAGTTTTTGAAAATGCCGTTCGGAATGAAGAACGCCCCTTCTGTTTTTCAGCGTGCAGTTATGAATGCGATTGGTATTCTTGCGCATTCCTACGTCATCATTTATATGGACGATATCATGGTGGTGTCACCTACAGTTGAGCTAGGTTTGGAGAGGTTGAGAAATGTTTTGGATGTTGTGAGTAAGGCCGGATTCTTGTTCAATATTAAAAAGTGTAGCTTTCTGAAAACGGCTGTACAGTATTTGGGATATGAAGTGAGTGCCGGGGAAATAAGGCCAAATCCAAGTAAGATCATGGCATTGAGCTCTTTGCCGCCACCAAGATCAGTTAGTAGTTTGAGACAATTCATTGGGTTGGCTTCATACTTTCGGAAGTTTGTGCCCAGATTTTCACAGATGATGAAACCACTTTATTCGCTAACATCGGATAAGGAAAACTTTGTTTGGAACGCAAAGTTAGAAGAGATTAGAAAGAATGTTATCACCATCCTCACTAGTGAGCCAGTTCTCGTTATCTTCAACCCAAAATATCCAATAGAATTGCATACCGATGCTAGTTCCAGTGGGTATGGAGCTATACTGCTACATAAAATCGATGGTAGTCCTCATGTGGTGGAATACTTTAGTAAGACAACCTCCTCCGCTGAATCAAGATATCATTCTTATGAACTAGAAACGTTAGCTGTAGTGGAAGCTATAAAGCGTTTCCGTCACTATCTGTTGGGCCGTGAGTTTGTGGTTTATACCGATTGTAATGCCTTAAAGGCTTCTCGCACTAAATTGGAATTGACTCCTCGAGTGCATCGCTGGTGGGCCTATCTGCAGTCTTTTAACTTTGACATTCAGTATCGGGAAGGGAAACGTATGGCTCACGTTGATTTCCTGTCAAGGAATCCTTTGCAAACCAAACCAGATCTAATAACAGGCAAGATCCCTGAAAAGAGAGTGAATTTGACGGAGGTATCCAGCGACTGGTTGTTGGCTGAGCAGCAACTTGATGCGGATTTGTTAAACATTGTTACTAAACTCAATGAAAGCGAGCTTTCGGATGAGTTGACGGGAACGTACGAGTTGAGAAAGGGTGTATTGTTTCGGAAAATTCAAAGGAATGGTAGAACTCGTTGGCTGCCAGTGGTACCCCGAGCGTTTAGATGGTCAGTAATCAACCAGGTCCATGAATCGATTATGCATTTAGGGTGGCAGAAGACACTTGATAAAGTTTATCAGTATTATTGGTTTGACAAAATGAACAAGTATGTTCGAAAATTCGTTGATAATTGTATCACTTGCAGGACTGTAAAAGGTTCCTCGGGGAAAGTTCAGGCAGAGCTCCATTCGATTCCAAAAGTAGATATACCTTGGCATACAGTACATATTGACATCACTGGAAAGCTGAGTGGTAAAAGCGATTTAAAGGAGTATCTTATTGTGCAGATTGACGGTTTCACTAAGTTTGTTTATTTGTTTCATACCCTCAAGTTAGATACTGATAGTTGTGTGGCAGCCATGAAGTCATCCATTTCATTGTTTGGAGTCCCGAATCGAATCATTGCCGATCAAGGTAGATGTTTTACTAGCTCAAGGTTTTCTGAGTTTTGTGTGTCTCAAAATATTAAGCTTCATTTGATTGCTACGGGTGCGAGTCGTGCTAACGGTCAAGTTGAGCGCGTTATGAGCGTACTGAAAAACTTGTTAACTGTGGTGGAATCAGGTCAAAGATCTTGGCAGGACGCTCTGGGAGAAACACAATTGGCTCTAAATTGTACAGTAAGCCGTGCAGCTGGAGTGAGTCCTTTAGAGCTCCTAATCGGCAAAGAGGCTCGTCCTATGGGTTTGGTTACACCATATGATACTGAAGATCAGATTGATGTGGAGAGTGTGAGAACTCAAGCATCCAAAACTATGAAGGAGTCGGCCAGTTATGACAAGTTCCGATTTGATAAGAATAAGGCAGCAGTTTGCAGACATAAAGTAGGCGATTATGTTTTATTGAAGAGTGAAGAAAGGCATCAGACTAAGTTGGATGCAAAGTTTAAAGGTCCGTTTCTCGTATTGGAGGTACTTGAAGGAGATCGTTATGTTCTGAAATCGCTAAGTAGTAAGCGAGCATATAAGTATTGTCACGACGATATTCGTAAAATGCCAGAGGGGCGTATTCCCAATGAACTAGACTGTAATGAAGATGAGTTGCATCTGCCCAAGGGTCCAATGGTGACTGAATGTGAGTCGTCGGAAAAGGGAAAAGCGAATAACGATGAAAATATGTTGTATTTGGAGAGTGCCGTCTAGTTGAGACGATGAAAATATGTTGTATTTGGAGAGTGCCGTCTAGTTGAGACGATGAAAATATGTTATGTTTGGAGAGTGCCGTCTCTGTGAGACGATGAAATGATGTTATATGAAAAGAGTTCCGTCCAGGTGGGACGAAGAGTCAGTTGCGACTATAAAGAGTTCCGTCCAGGTGGGACGAAGAGTCAGTTGCGACTATAAAGAGTTCCGTCCAGGTGTGACGAAGAGTCCAGGTGGGACTTGAAAAATGAATGATGATTATCTGTCAGCCATGAGGTCTGAATTTAGTATCGGTCAAGGGTCTATAAGTTAGCAATTGTGGATTTGTAGTAACGTTGTTTTATGTTCTGGTAAAGATAAAAATGTGGAATGTAAGAAACAGGAAGAGTCGGTGCGACTGTGAGAAAGAAAAAGAAATGTAATTTGTATTGGATAAGAACTCACAAGAGAATAATGGAATGAAAAATGAAAAGGAAAAGAGATGAATAACGATTTATGTTCTAATAGTTTTAATGATATTATCGTAGCCAATAATTTCTAATGAATAAAGACAAACTGTATTATGCCATACAAAATCTATTTATTGCTGCATTGAAATGATTACACGAGGACGTGTAAGGTCAGGATGGCCGTGTCGGGTCTTAGAATTGTTTGCGGTGTATTTTTGGTTATTCTCTGTCAGCTTGCTCGCTGAGTCCCTTTTCATGTCTTCTTTGCACGTTACCGTTGGTTATCGGTCACTGCTTGTCTCCTAACTTCAACGCTCCGTTTCAGACACGGGCTGATTCATGTTTGTATTAGTGTTAGAGAGGGAGATGATGTGTAATGAGGAAGGGACGGAATTGAGAGAGAGGCGCATGAGCGTGTTACTCTGTAACTGGTCTGGGTAGATAATGAGAGAGAGATAAATTGAGAGAGGCTGTGTCGCAGATAATGAGAGGCTGAAAGTGCTTGCCTTCGATTCTTGCTACACACTTAGTTTTTGGAAGTTTGCCCGGTCAGTTGAGAACAGAGCAATTCGGCTGTTGGTGCGTCATCAGTGAACAAAAATCAAGACAATGAATACAGAAAATCCAGATGGGAACCGCAATTCCTCTTTTACCTCGACATATATATAATTTTTTTCTCATGCCATGTACTATGAATAAAAAATTTTTAATCTATCCTTATGAACTGTTTGTTTCTTATTTCTTTTGTCGGAGATTACTATATTATCTTTTTGTTCTATGCTTTCTACCTTATAGGGCCCGGTGTATTTAAAGTCTAATTTATGTCCTACTTCATTTTTTAATAAGACCTTATCTCCTATTGATATATCTCTGTTATTGATTTTTAAATCGTATAATTCTTTATTTCTTTTCTTATGCTCTTCTAACATAATTCTAGCTCTTTTATATGCTACTTCTAATCTGTACTTACTCTCCCTAGCGTAATCGTCTATGTTATAAAGTACTTCTATATTACCTATACTATTAAAGTGTTTTGGTAAATTACTTGATTTACCGAATACTAGCTCATATGGACAATAATCATGTGCCATTGAAGGGGTCGTGTTGAAACAAAAAACGAAATATTGGAGCCATACGTCCCAATCAGTTTTGTCTACTGCTATATAGGAGCGTATGTACTCATTGAAAGTTCTATGACTTCTTTCGATTGTTCCGACTGTCTGGTGGTGGTGCGCAGAAGATGTTATATTTTTTATTTTCAAATATTTGCACAAGTCGTTTATGATTGAATTCTTATATTCTGTTCCCATGTCCGTAATGAACGTCTTCATTGGACCGTACTTTAGAATAAAAGATTCAAATATAGCCTTAGCTACCGTGTTAGCGCTTTTGTTAGCGACTGGTATGGCAACTAGATATTTAGTTAAGTCACAAATTAGTGTGACTGCGTATTCATTGCCATTATCTGATTTTGGTAGCGGACCTATGGTGTCCACTATCACTCTATCGAATGCATATAATGGTGTCTCTGTTATTGTTAACGGGGTCTTAATGTGCTTCGTTGTTTTAGCTTTCTGGCATTTTTGACATTTTCGTATGTACTTAGTTATATCTTTAGTCATACCTTTCCAAAAATAATGTCTTTTGACCTTGGCCAATGTTTTAGTAATGCCTGTGTGACCTCCTTGTATTGGATCGTCATGGAATGTAGACAAAATTGCTTCTTTTTCTTTATCATTTCTAATCAGGGTCACCGGGTTGAGTAGCGCTACACGTAATGATTTCAATGTTTTATTGCCCATTTTCTTGAAATTATCTATTGAAGCATGTTCAAAGATATTTTCCCACGGTGCCACTTTGAGTTGGCTGATTTTATGTATACCGGCTTGCATTTCAAGCCTTTGGAAGCATTGACCTAAGTCGAAGGTTCCATTAGTATATAAATCGCTAACGTCATATCTTGCTGTAATTTTCTTACCATGTTTAAAGAAACATAGCATATTTTCACAAGCAAGGTCACTACTTTACGTACCTCGTTGATGATTCGAAGACGTTGGCTTTGAAGCTTTTTTCTCGTAGAATTGCCTGGGCAATTCTACTATTTTATTTCCTGCGCAGGATTTTTGTCTACTTAGATCTTTGTTGCCTGGTAGTGACTTCAGGACTTTTTTTTTTCAATCCCATTTTTTTCAATTACTATTTTTGAAATTGGCCTTTATCCACCCTGGCTGGTACTACTTCTGGGGTTCCTGATTTCTTTGAACCAAAGTATCTGGTTTACAATGACCTACTAAGGGTCAACAAGAATGCTGAAGAAGATTCGACTTCAGGTAACGTTTAACTTTCGTAACTTTTAAAGTTAGTGTCCGTTTTTAAATTAACATTAAATTAATGTTGAAAAGCCTTCAATATGGACGTACATACGTGTCAGGCATTATGTGAATCTTTAGACCAACTCGGTCTAGTATTGTGAAAAACTTAAACGTCGAACATTGACGTACATATGGGACATTAGATGAATCGTTAGACCAACGCGGTCTAGTATAGTGAAAAACTTAAACGTCGAGGCTGGACATAAGACGAGTTTCGACCTTGCCAAAGATAATAATTATTTTGGTATGCTATGCCTGCACTAGGAATCTATGCAATGCGTAGAAACCCAAACTGATTGTCTAGTAACCCGTTATAATTGAAATAACAATGGCACAGACGCATCTTGATTTTCTTAACATAGCCTAATATATCAGAATATATCAGAACCACAAAATCAAACAGAACCAGTTAGAACAGAAATAACAATGGAAGAGAAATTAGAATTTCTTAATGTAGGCCAAAAGCCTTCACACCTCTCCAACGAAATTGGACGTACAATTAGGTTGGAAACAGAATTTTCGGTCACTTCGAAACCGAAGGACGCCTTGTCAAAAATAATAACAAGTAGAAGTAACAAAAAGTAGGTCCTGCAGAAGAAGGTCCTGAAAACAAAGGATTTTTATTAACAATTATTCGGCTATACGCGCCATACGCGCAATAGGTTGGGATAAAAAATGTAGTAACACTTAAGTATACTCGAATTTACTCAGAAAAATATTGGAATTTTGAATCTTTTAACGTAGCCTCACCCCTAGTACCACAGGCTCTAGGGGGCCAGGAATAGGAATCGCCAGGAGTAGTAGCCACAATTTGTTCAACCTGTAGTTGTTAGAACTATTACG
Source organism: Drosophila azteca (assembly GCA_005876895.1). Lineage (NCBI taxonomy): Eukaryota > Metazoa > Arthropoda > Insecta > Diptera > Drosophilidae > Drosophila > Drosophila azteca. Next base: position 10,538 of record VCKU01000033.1, read on the forward strand.
AAGAATTTCTTCATCGAAGAAGTAAAATTTATGGCCAATTCATACACTTTTGTTTTCTAGTGACGTTTTTTTTTTTTTGTCTGTATATTAAACATTGTTTTGTTTTATGAAGGTGCTTGTTATAAATTTTGGTAATACCTAGCATATGCAAAGACAACTATATAGGTATATAAAATATATATATATGTAAAGAGCAGGGTATCATTAGCTAACACTGTCCTGTTAATAAGATAGTATCGATAAGACCTAACCGATATATAGTAAACCGCAACGATATTATAAGCACCTAGCCGATAAGCGATGATCATCAGTAGACAGTCGGATGTTAGAAGCAGCAGCAGAAAGGCAGAATAAGAAGTAGACAGTTGGATGTTGGAAGCAGCAGCGGAAAAGCTAACAAAAGTGGAAAGACAGATTTTGATTTTAAACGCATACATTGAACTTATATTCGATTTAATAATAATTAATAAACTAAACTACAAAATAAACCTTACATTTGGGGGCTCGTCCGTGTCGAATAATGAGCTCAGAGTGTGTGTGGAAAAAATAAAAACGAAGTTGGCTCTTGCAAAATGAGGATCGCTGAAAATATGTTAAAGTTGTTGTTCTTAGTCACATAAAGTTGTAAAGTTGTCTCCAGTGGCTATAAACATTAAGTTGAACGATCCAAATTCTATGAGCGGAACAGTAGGAACAGAGATCAATATAATAATCTGTCGCCTAACTCAGTTGCAAAGTGGTGAAATTCGAAGTCGCGCCATAGCGTCGCCTTGTTCGTGCGTGTAGCAAAGTTGTGAAATTCGAAGTCGCGCCATAGTGTCGCCTTGTTCGTGCGTGGTATACACATACATTCGCAGAGTGACACGAACAGACACGTTGTGTTCGGTATACACATACATTCGCAGAGAGACACGAACAGACACGTTGTGTTCGGTATACACATACATTCGCAGAGAGACACGAACAGACACGTTGTGTTCGGTACACACATATAAACATATAAGCAGAAGAGTTTTCGAGTACACATGCGAAAGTCAAAAAGAATAGCAGAAATGATGCAAACACCACCATCGCTGAATTGGAGAAGGAAGGAGATGGAAAACGATCTACCAGAAACGTCGAGCCAGAGTGCAAGCGAGACGGCAGATGTTGTGGTTGCGAAAAACAATGCTGATGATAAAATTGATCAGATGATAAAGCTGCTTAGTTTAAAAGTGCTTAACGATGAGCAGCGAGAAGTACAAATGAAAATCGCTCCTGATAATTTTGGAAAAATTGTGAACGAGTGCGATGGCCGATCAGTGCCAATAGAAAAGTGGTTCGAGATTTTTGAGAAAAATGCCGACGCATATGAGCTTACCGAAAAGCAAAAGTATGTACATGCCAGAGGAAAGATGACCGGTGCAGCTAAGCTTTTCCTAGAAGCTGAATGCGTGTGCACCTATGAGGAACTCAAGAACGTATTGTTTGAGGAATTCGCATGTAGCTATAACAGTGCGGACATTCATCGGCAGCTGCAAGATAGAAAGAGGAAGAGTACCGAGTCGCTTCACGAGTACTTGCTGCAGATGAGAAAGATAGCAGCAGTTGGACAGATTGAAGACGTAGCTGTCATAAGCCATATTGTGAACGGTTTGGACATAAAAAATGAGTACAAGTACGCCATGTATCGCTGCAAAACCTTCAGGGCCTTGAAAGAAGAGTTCGATATCTACGATCGATTGAACATATCGGAGAAAAAGGGCAACAAAGAGCAGCATAAAACGAGTTTCAAACAGCAAAGTTGGCAAGGCGCTAAAAAGGAATACTGCTATAACTGTGGATCAAGAGAACATAAACGCAAAGACTGTAAAGCTGAAACGAAGTGTTTTAAGTGCAACCAGAATGGTCATATTTCGCGTAACTGTCCTTATGAAGCCGATAAAGTTGATAACGTACGCATTATTTCTGATCGCAGTCGCATGAAAAGAGTTCAGATAAACGGCATTATAGTTGACTGTCTTGTGGATACAGGATCCGATGTAACCATTATCAAAGAAAGTATGCTGAAGTCTATGAAAAATGTCGAGCTTTTCAAAAGCACTACTATGTTTCGTGGTCTGGGACATACATCAACGAAGCCTGTAGGATACTTTCATGCAGAGGTTACCGTGGATAATTTGCTGACCAACCAGAAGTTTTTAGTCGTCTCCAGTAACCAGATTGATTTCGATGCACTATTGGGGCATGATTTCATTAAAAAGTTTCGTTTTGTCGCTGATATGCAAGGATACACGTTTTTGAAGCTTGACGCTGATCCGGTGCCAACAGATGAGTATGCTCTTGTATATAATCTCACTGAAGAGCCATCCCATGTAGTTCCACCTCAATATCGCAAAGAAGTTGAACAGATGATAAAAAGCAGTTACGAAATACCCACAGAAGTTCCAAAGCAGTGCCCAATCCAACTGAAGATAGTTCCCGACGGAGTAATCAAGCCGTTTCATCACTCACCAAGTCGCTTATCAACAGACGAAGCTAGTGCTGTAAAGAAGCAAGTTGAAGAATGGATCGAGGAAGGAATTGTGCGCAAGTCATCATCAAACGTGGCCAGCAGAGTTGTCGTCGTGAAGAAAAAAGATGGTACACTTCGAGTTTGCGTAGACTACAGAAAGTTAAACAGCATGGTATTGGTGGACTGTTTTCCAGTACCTATTATAGAGGAAGTCTTGGAAAAGCTGCAGTCGGCGAAGTGGTTTACAATAATGGACCTTGAAAACGGATTTTTCCATGTGCCTATGGAAGAGCAGAGCAAGTCGTATACGGCCTTTGTCCCAAAGGAAGGATTATTCGAGTTTAATAAAGCACCTTTCGGATTCAAAAACTCGCCAGCTGCGTTCATTCGGTTCGTAAACTATATTTTTCAAAAATTAATCAACTCTGATGTTATGCAGCTATATATGGACGACATAATTGTTTACGCCTCGTCGCCCGAGGAATGCATGAGGAATACTAAGTTGGTTCTGGTGACAGCTGCGCAGTTTGGCCTAAAGATCAAGTGGAAGAAATGTAGTTTTATGCAACCACGCATAAACTTTCTAGGTCATATCGTCGAGGACGGGCAAATTTGGCCCGGCAAAGAGAAGACAGCAGCAGTCAGTCGGTTTGCTACACCAAAAGACATAAAAGGGGTCCAGGCATTTCTGGGACTCACCGGATTTTTCAGAAAGTTCATTCCTGGATACGCACAAGTTGCGCGACCGCTGACGAATCTACTCAGGAAGGAAACAGTTTTTAATATTGGCGAAGCAGAGCAACAGTCGCTACAAACCTTGAAGAAGTTGCTTGTAATCGCACCAGTACTGCATATATACTCACGAGATGCGCCTACGGAACTTCACACGGATGCATCCAAAGACGGTTTCGGAGCGGTTTTGTTGCAGCAGTTTGATGGCAGTTTCCACCCGATTTATTATTGGAGCAAGAAGACTACAGAAGCTGAGTCCAAACGTCACAGTTACTATTTGGAGGTCAAAGCAGCATACCTCGCACTCAAAAAGTTTCGGCACTACCTGTTGGGGATCAAATTTGATCTTGCTACTGACTGTGCGGCGTTTAAGCAGACAACAACGAAAGCAGACATACCGAGAGAAGTTTCCCAGTGGATTTTATACATGGAGGACTTCACATTCAAAGCAGTACACCGCCCAGGGGAAAGAATGAGACACGCGGACTGTCTCAGCCGTTTCCCGCAGACATGTATGTTTGTAACGACGGAGCTAACAGCTCGGATAAAGAAGGCACAGCAGGACGACGATTTCATCAAAGCGATAGTTGAGATCGTACAGCAGCACCCATACGAAGACTACAAACTAAAAGGAGGTCTTCTCTTCAAGGCTTTGAATGGAAATGAAGTATTGGTTGTTCCCAGGCTAATGGAAAGAGAAGTCATTCAAGCATCACATGAAGTTGGTCATTTTTCAACAGCGAAGACGATGCACACAATTCAGCAACAATATTGGATTCCGCACCTGGAAAGAAAAGTAACTAAATCTATCGCTAATTGTATCAGTTGTATAATTTTCAGCAAAAAGCTAGGCAAACAAGAGGGCTATCTCCATTGCATCGACAAGGGTGACACGCCACTACACACGCTGCACGTCGATCATTTGGGACCAATGGACGCGACTGTCAAGCAATACAAATACATTTTTGCTGTGGTGGATGCGTTCTCCAAGTTTGTGTGGCTGTTCCCAACCAAGTCAACGGGACACGAAGAAGTTATAAAGAGGCTGGGCGATTGGTCATTTGTGTTTGGGTTTCCCAAGCGCATAGTCAGCGATAGAGGCGCAGCGTTTACATCCAACGCTTTCAGCGATTTTCTCAACGAGAACAAAGTCGAACATGTGTGGACAACGACAGGTGTGGCGAGAGGCAACGGCCAGGTCGAGCGGGTCAACCGTTCAATTTTGAGCATCATCGCAAAGCTATCAATTCAGGAGTCAACAAAGTGGTACAAGTATGTGCCGCAGGTCCAGATGGCGATTAATTCGCATGTGCATTCAACGTTGAAGTCGTCGCCATTCGAGATCATGTTTGGGACCAGTAGGAACAGAGAAGCTGGGAGTCGCCTATTGGAGGTACTCAACGAGGAGCTGGTTACGCAGTTCAACAAAGAGCGCCAAGATCTACGTGACCAAGCGAAACACAACATCGAGAAGGCGCAAGAGGTCTATAAGCGGAATTACGATAAAAAACGACGAGCTGAACACGGCTACAGAGTTGGAGATATGGTGGCTATCAAGAGGACGCAGTTCATCGCAGGACGCAAGTTGGCCAGCGAGTATCTAGGCCCATATGAAATCACCAAAGTGAAGCGTAACGGTCGCTATGACGTCAGAAAGGTGGCTCAAGTCGAGGGGCCAAACATCACCGCAACGAGCAGTGACAACATGAAGTTGTGGCGTTTTGTCGCCGAGAACGATGAGATGTTATCATCTGGGACAGATGAAGATGAGCAGGAGGGCCGATGTAAAGAGCAGGGTATCATTAGCTAACACTGTCCTGTTAATAAGATAGTATCGATAAGACCTAACCGATATATAGTAAACCGCAACGATATTATAAGCACCTAGCCGATAAGCGATGATCATCAGTAGACAGTCGGATGTTAGAAGCAGCAGCAGAAAGGCAGAATAAGAAGTAGACAGTTGGATGTTGGAAGCAGCAGCGGAAAAGCTAACAAAAGTGGAAAGACAGATTTTGATTTTAAACGCATACATTGAACTTATATTCGATTTAATAATAATTAATAAACTAAACTACAAAATAAACCTTACATATATATATATATATTCGGATGTTACATTTATTTCCGACTAACCACGTTCTTGGTGTATCGTATGTTTTTCTATATTACTTATTTTGTTAACATTCAACATTAGTTATAGATCAATTTAAAAAAAAATTTAACATGGTTTCCCTAATTGCTTTTAGCCTAATATAAATCTGTTGCCATTCCATACTACCCTATGAACGGGGCTCTACCTAGTTTTAATAGTACATGGCCTAATGATATATATATATATTTTGTTTTTGTTTTCTTCTACTAAAAATTTTATTTGTTTTTATTGGTTGCTCGTTGGCATTTACTAGACCTTATCTAGGTTATGCACTTATTGTGCAAGAGATATGCTTTATAAAGAACATATGCGCTTAGAAATATGACAATTATTAACAATAATATATTCGTTAAATGTGAATCCACATTTGTTGATTCGATTTTATTTATTACATTAGCAGTGGAGTCCACTGTTTTAGTATCAATTAACCCCATTTTGGGTGTATAATAATTACTTTCTATATTATCAAATTTACTTATCTTATTACTAAACATTAATTATTGATCATTAATAATTAGAAAGTGCAAAAACAAGACATTTGGTTTTCCTGCCTAATGTTTTCGGATGGCTGTACGGGCCAACCTTCTTGCCGGTCGACTCAATTGTCGTCGGGCATTACAATTCTTATATGCTTATGGTTATGTCTGCTTTTGCTGCCTGTTCCCTCGCTGGCATAAGCGGCGGTTTGCCTCTCATGCACCTCGTGCTCATTTCCCACGTTGGCATAAGCGGCGGTTTGCCTCTCATGCACCTCGTGCTCATGTTTCCATCGTTTGGAAACACCTTCAGGTACTCCTGAATTGAAAGTGCTTCCCTTTGCTCAATAGGAGCAGAATCTGTGTTGTCGTCACTCATAAGCGCGTTAAGCAGTGCCTGCGCTGGTCATCGCACAGGCTTTGTGGGCGTTTGGTTTTGTGTATGTGCGTGGTTGTTGGTTTAGATTAGCTTGTAAGTCAAAAGTTCCATTCAGTGGTCGACGGTGCTGTGCTTCGTCTACTTGGACCTTGCACGCATCTTTCTGCGCTTACGCTTCTTACGCCACTTAGCTCTCATTTTCTTTCTTGTTGGTTTGACTGGTCGAGAACTGTTGCTTTGCAGTGGAATCACAGCACTTTTTTTTTTCATTAAATATTAAAACTTAGCATTGTAGCTTCGTGAACTTGTCACGGTCGCCATATGATAACAGAATGAATGTAATAAGTTCGATTTTAAGTTCAACGGTTGATGTGGTTGGACCCGACACGTCTGGTCGGAACAAGGAATATTTCTTGAATAATTCTTACAGTTCTTCTTATGAATTGGCTTACCCTAATGCTGCCCATTGCTATGCTGGTGAAGCCGGCAGCGGAGCAGCGTCATACATAAGTATATGTATGTGTGGATATATATATTAAGCAACGGAAACGTTGCTGAAGAACGGAGAGGCGCATGCACATAGTATATTATGTATATACGGTCAGAACCCTGCATTTATGCTGACTAGGTTCTGACCGTTGCCCGCTACATTCAAGTGCGATCGTATTACGTCTCGCTGGGAATGTGTTGGGCTCTTTAGAGATTGTTTATGTCAGCGACAAAGTGTCGCTGATGGATTTGTGTTTATGCAATGAAGTATTGCTGCTAATTTATTACTGGGTACAGTGTACCCTCGATATATGTGCATACTACAACTTAATCGGGGAATTAATACTACATGTACACTTAGTTAAGAGTTTAAAATAAAATCTTTTTAAAAAACTTAATTCGAGTGTCGTATATTTTACTGGCGCAGTCGGTAGGATCTCAATCAAAAAGTGAAAGTGTTTTTAGACGATCAACTAGCGTAGTAACAACTACAGTGATCCGAGAAAAGTGCCGCTAATAACACGAGATCCGCCAAAGAATCTACACGCGATTCGACACTACTAGATATTAACGAAAATAATATCGACTACTTGACATTGGTGAAACAATATCAAGCTCAACTAACATTAAGTGACAACAATATTAAACCGAATCAATATTGGTGAAAAACAAAATCAGAACTCAATCAACATCCACCAAAACAACATCAAATTCAACTAATATTTTGAAAAATTCTTATAAAAACAAATACAAATCATCATGCCGCTAACGGAAACACATCTCAACCAAGCCCTGAAATCCTTCAGGCAAGTGCTACCCTATGATGGAAGTCCAGAACAGCTAAGCTCGTTCATTACTAGAATTGAGTACATATCCGGACTGTACCTAACGGAGGACTTAAGACAACAAAGCATCCAATACGGTGCTACGGAAGGACAACTGTGCGGAAGAGCGCAGCTACTATCACAAAGTGTTCAACCGAACACCTGGACTGAACTGAAAGCAGCTCTGATCAACAAATTCAACGATCATACACCGTATGAAACACTCCTGGAGCAATTACACAACATTCGATTCAACGGAAGTATCCGTAAGCTAGTAGAAGAACTAGAAAATAAAGCAATTATCATCACCAATAAGTTAAATTTAGATACCAATCAAGAAAATGTATTAATATACAAAAACCATTTAAAAAATAAAATTAGACAAACAATTGCCAATGCACTACCCAATAGACTGTATATCATGTTAGCCAAGAAAAACATCGATACTATAGAAGAGCTAGAAAAATCGGCTCAAGAATTAGGGATTTATGAAACATTATCAACAGAACATAAGAACAATGAACACCAGAAAAACACGAAAACCAATAATAGGAATGTTGGAACATATTGACCTCGTCAAAATTCAAACAATTTTTACAATCAAAATCAAAATCCAAGTACGTCTAGAAATCCCTTTGGATCAAATAACAACAACTCACGTAATAATGCCTCTAGTAACCCGGGTATGTTTAACGAATTCAGAAATTCATTAAACCAAGGTAGAGCCCAGAACCCCACTAATCATCAGATTAGCCAGAACCAAGCAGGCAGCAGTGTACCTAATCAGCCAACCAAAAGAACTAGGGAAAGCCAAAGCAGGCAAATGAAAATGGACGTAAATGTTCAGCAGAGTGCCTCGGAAGACACCGAGGAAGACCTTATATAGAAATAATAGTTAACAAACAGAAACTAAGAGGTATCGCTGATTCGGGATCATCCATAAATATAATGAAAAAAAATTATACAGATTCCGTAGTCAATAGCGACAACCTCACTGTCCAAACCATCAATGGACCCGTCCGTCTGAACAAAAGCATTACACGCAAAAATTCTACATTCATAATTTTTCCGATAACTATGATATTCTCTTAGGTAAAGAATATTTGATGGCCAGTAAAGCCATCATTGATTACCGAAACGAAACGGTAACGATAGGAGAAGGGTCATACCCGATCATTCACAGCGGAGAAGCAATTGCAGAGGGCAAGACCGCACCCAAAGGTGATAAGCCGTCTTCAACGGAAGATACAACTTCACCTAAGTGCCTTGACCCATCTCCTGAAGGAGAGCAATACTTCGCTTCCGCTCTAGAGAATGAATTAAGGGAATGCAACCAGCTAAGGTTGGAGCATCTAAATGACGAAGAAAAAGAGAAACTGAAGAAAGTTCTCTACGAGTTCAAAGACGTGCAGTATAAAGAAGGTGACAATTTGACCTTCACTAGTACTATTAAGCACGAAATAAAAACTCATCACGAAGATCCGGTGTATCGTCGACCATATAAATATGCTCAAATACACGATCTAGAAGTGAACCAACAGATAAAAGACATGATTAGGAAGGGAATCATTCGCACCCTATTGCGCACCCATCTCCATGATACCTAAAAAGATAGACGCTTCTGGGAAGCAAAAATATCGAATGGTAGTAGACTATAGAAGTCTAAATGAGGTGACGGTTAAGGACAAATTTCCTACACCGAGAATGGACGAGATATTAGATAAACTGGGCAGGTGCCAGTATTTTACAACAATTGATCTGGCCAAGGGATTCTATCAAATCCCAATGGAACCAAGCTCTATCCCAAAAACCGCATTCTCCACTAAGCAAGGTCATTACGAGTTCACTCGTATGCCTTTTGGGCTAACCACAGCCCCCGCCACATTCCAAAGATGCATGAACAATCTGCTAGAAGATTTTATCTTCAAAGATTGCCTTGTGTATCTAGACGACATCATAATTTATTCCACTTCGTTGGAAGAACACTTGCTGTCACTTAGGAAAGTATTTGGAAAGCTGAGAGACGCGAATCTCAAACTCCAAATGGACAAATGCGAATTCTTGAAAAAGGAAACAGAATTCCTAGGCCATGTAGTAACAACTAATGGCATAGTACCTAACCCAAAGAAAATATCGGCTATAGTAAACTTCCCGATACCCGACACGACTACAAAGATAAAATCCTTCATAGGTTTATGTGGATTTTATAGGAAGTTCATTCCTAACTTCGCTAATGTAGCAAAACCTATTACACTCAAGTTGAAGAAACGAGCTGTCATAGATCCAACAGAGGAAAAATACGTCGAGGCCTTCGAAAAGCTGAAAGTGCTTATCACCTCAGACCCCATCCTCGCATTCCCAGACTTCAATAAAATGTTCACAGTTACAACCGATGCAAGTAATATTGCATTAGGAGCGGTTTTGTCACAAGACCACAAACCGATTTGCTTCGCAAGTCGAACCCTTAATGAACATGAGATCAATTACTCAACTATAGAAAAGGAGTTACTTGCTATAGTCTGGGCAACAAAATATTTCAGATCCTACCTGTTTGGTAGAACATTCGAAATATTAAGCGATCATAAACCTTTGATATGGTTAAATAACCTCAAAGAACCAAATATGAAACTTCAACGTTGGAAGATCAAACTAAACGAATTCGATTTCAAAATCAAGTATCTGCCTGGAAAAGAAAACCATGTAGCTGACGCGTTGTCTAGAGTAAAGATTAGCGAAAATCTACTTGGGGAAACCATTAATAGCGATGGTGCAACGGTCCATAGTGCCCAGGAAGATAATTCAAATTATATTCCACTCACAGAACGACCCATAAACTACTACAATAGACAGATCGAATTGATCAAGGGTAACGAGGATAAAGTAGAAACATCCCATTATTTCCATAAATTACAGATAAAAATTACCTACACGGAAATGACAGAATCTTTAGCAAAAGATATAATAAAGGAATATGTGTGTACTAAAAAGAGTGCATTATATTTTCACAACGAAATAGATTTCCCACAGTTCCAAAGGGCATTCCTGGAAATAATCAGCCCTAATCACTTGACTAAATTAGTCAAATCTAACATAAAACTCTTCGATATTCCAAATTATTCCGAGTTCAAGGAAAGAATATTGAAGAATCATAAGGAACTACTTCACCCAGGTATCGAAAAGACCACCAATTGGTTTAAAAGGAAATTCTATTACCCGGATTACCAAAAGTTAATCCAAAACTTCATCAATGAATGTCCCACATGTAACGTTGCCAAAACCGAGCATCGTAACACTAAACTAACATTTGAAATCACCCCCGAAGTACAGAATACCAGAGAGAAATACGTCATGGAATTCTATTTAATAGGTAATCAGCAATTCTTATCATGCATTGACGTATACTTCGCTACCCTTGTTGAAGTCAGCAGTCGTGACTGGCTAGAAACAAAAAGAGCCATTATGAAAGTCTTCAATGAAATGGGCAAGCCACAGGAAATTAAAGCCTACAAAGATTCAGCCTTTATGTGCGCAGCATTGCAAGCATGGTTGAATGCGGAAAATGTTAAAATTGAAATAACCACCAGCAAAAACGGAGTCTCTGACGTTGAACGTTTACATAAAACTATCAATGAAAAGCTTAGAATTATATCAAGCGAGGACAATATAGAAAACAGATTCACAAAATTCGAATTGATTCTATATACCTACAATCATAAAACGGTTCATAATACCACCAAACGAACCCCAGCTGATATCTTTCTATACGCCGGACTACCAGATTACAACACACAACTAAATAAAGTTAGGAAAATCAATCATCTGAATAATGATAGAATTGATTTTGAGGTAGACACTCGGTACAAAAACGCACCACTAGTTAAATGCAAAACAACCAACCCGTTCAAAAGAACAGGAGAAATTAGGCAGGTAGACGATAAGCATTTCGAAGAAACAAACAGAGGAAGAAAAATCACACATTATAAAACTAAGTTCAAACGAAAGAAAAAATCTAATAAGAGCAAATACGATAATTCCAGAGTACCCGAAGAAAGTACCGGGAATTTGGAGCCACAACATAATTAAGACCATAATCTTACTTATGTTCACCGTCCTACAATCCACGGGACAGAATATAGAGATAGATCCTATCACCGCAAGGAACGGATATCTCCTATTCAAAACCGAGACCATTACCATACCAATTAACTATGAATATCATTACTTAACAATTAATGTAAAAAAAAAACTGAGGAAACATATCAGAATTTACTAGATCAGGTAAACCCATTTAATAACGTAATTCAAGTCCAATATTTAGTCGAAAAATTACAACGCGAATTCAACGGCATAAAAATAGCCAAGCGAAACAAAAGAGGCCTCATAAATGCAGTAGGCACAGTCTATAAATACCTATTCGGAACCTTAGATCAGGACGACAAAGTAGAACTAGAAGGAAAAATTGACAATTTATCTAGTCAAAACTACTGAGGCAAGATTACCTGAAACACATTGATTCAGAAAAGTTATTGAATATAAAAACATCAACTTGGTTAAAATTAGACACTAACGAGATATTAATAATTTCTAACATCCCACGAGAGACCAAAAATATTCCTATACTCAAAATTATCCCATATCCAGACGAAGAAAATAACATTCTTACGGACCTCACACAAAAGAACTATTACATGCTAGAAAACGAAGTATATGAAAAAGAGTCAAAACATAAAATAAACGATGAATGTATATCTGGAATAGTTAAACAAATAGAAACAAAATGTCCATACACTAAAATACACCAAAATTTCCAAATAAATTTCATAGAACCAAATATATTGTTAACCTGGAATTTGCCAAAAACTACATTAAACCAAGATTGCCTAAATAAAGAAATAACAATAGAAGGCAACACACTCATAAAAATACATAACTGCACAGTACAATTAAATGAATTCTTAGTATCCAACTCAATACCAGAGTTTGCAAAAAGTGTATACATATTCAATAACGTAACAAAAATTAAACCCTTGTTTTACTTGCAAACTAAAGACATTATAATAGAAAATACACGACTAAATAATACACTACACGTAAGCTCAATATTTCTGTTCATTATATTCATAATAGGAGTATTAAGCTACAAATTGTTTAACTTAAGTAAAAGTAAGAAGCATAAATCCGATCCGATATCTAGCCTCAGCTATATCTATTTACCTCACACCCACATACCATTCCATAAACAATCCCACACTCGAATTAGACATCCCATAAACAATCCCACACTCGAAGTGGACCACTCATAGCCGACGGCCGGCAATGTAAACAAACACCCTAAGCTAGAGACATAGTATAAACAATAGATGCCGCGATCCATCTGCACTAGAATCACGCCACCCTCTAGAGATCAATTACTTATCGATTCTCAAGAACCTCACCACCCTAGTTAACCAATCAGAATCGATCATAAACTAAAGAGGCCACATTCCCAGACACCCTCGGGTAATGCAACACCAATCATATGCAGCGGAAGCCTTTCATCCAAAGCCGCCTTCTCACGCATCGATCCAGCCGCCCTCCCATGCAACGATCGAGTCACGTACGCCTTCGCCGAAGCCGAAGCCGAAGCCTATGCCCGAATCCTATTCTGAGCATCATCCGAGCATCACCCGAACACCGTAACTTAAATAGCCAACATCCACGAATGGACGTCAGTTCTGTTCAAGACAAACGTCACGCTAAGACACCGTCGGAGAATTCAAACCGTAGTTATTCCGTTTGTGAATTAAGACTTAATACTTAATCGGGGAATTAATACTACATGTACAATTAGTTAAGAGTTTAAAATAAAATCTTTTTAAAAAATTTAATTCGAGTGTCGTATATTATACTATATATATATTTTTGTTAACGGTAGAAACATACAATAATGATCCTTCCGCAGGTTCACCCACGGAAACCTTGTTACGTCTTTTACTTCCTCTAAATAAGCAAGTTCGGTCAACTTTTGCGAAACAACCGTAACACGCAAGGCGTCACAGTGATCACGTCCGGAGACCTCACTAAATAATTCAATCGGTAGTAGCGACGAGCGGTGTGTACAAAGGGCAGGGACGTAATCAATGCGAGTTAATGACTCACACTTACTGGGAATTCCAAGTTCATGTGAACAGTTTCAGTTCACAATCCCAAGCATGAAAGTGGTTCAGCGGTTTACCCGGACCTCTCGGTCTAGGAAATAAATGTTGATACTTTCATTGTAGCGCGCGTGCAGCCCAGGACATCTAAGGGCATCACGGACCTGTTATTGCTCAATCTCATTATTGCTAGACGCAATTTGTCCATTTAAGAAGCTAGTGTCCTTATAATGGGAAAAACCGACAGGTACGGCTCCACTTATATAAACACATTCAAACACAATAAACATTTTACTGCCACCATGAATGAAGGCTATATAAGCTTCAACACCATAATCCTGAAGATATATATTTAATATATTTGAGTCTCGTGCGTTATCGGAATTAACCAGACAAATCACTCCACGAACTAAGAACGGCCATGCACCACCACCCATAGATTCGAGAAAGAGCTATCAATCTGTTTTACACACTTATGTTCGGACCTGGTAAGTTTTCCCGTGTTGAGTCGTTCTTTTTTGCTGTTTTATTTTCATATAACCCTTGTTATATGTCCTTTCTTGCTAGTGTCATAAATAATCTGTCCGGTAGTTTCTTGGAGATTACTTCCTTAACTGTATTTCTTAATGCATTATTATTGGTTAATCTGTTAGATGGATCTTGGTCTAGCATTAATTTATTTCTTATAACTAACGATTTACTCTCTAATTCTTCTACGAACTTACGTAGGTTCCCGTAGTAGCTGGTGTTGTATAGTCGCCTTAGTAACTCTTCGTATGGCGTATGGTTTTTGTATTCGTTGATTAATGCCGTCCTCAACGCGTTCCATGTATTGGGTTGTACCATTTGCGATGTCCGAGTCGATATAGCCACGTCTGTCTGTCAGTCCGTCCGTCCGTCTGTCCGTCCGTCCGTCTTCATTAGCGCCTATTTTTCAGAGACTATGAGAGCTAGAGCAACCAAACTTTCTATCCGAGCTCCTGTGATATCACTTCAATACAAGTGTATTCCAAAATTTTGCCACGCCCCCTTCCGCCCCCACAAAGGACTAAAATCTGTGGAATCCATCATTTTTAAGATACGAGAAAACCAAAAACGCAGAATCATGAAAAATTACCGTATCTGGCAGATTTCTGAATTTGGATCAGGTCTGAGCATTATTATAGCCAGAAGGAAGTTTTTTAGTAGTTTTACATGTGTATGTAAAAATGTAGCAGACGACGTAAAAATTATATGTAAATAAAAATGGAAACAGATAACTTCTAAAATATAAAACTACAGCATGGGGTACGACCTAATTTTTTGAAATTTTCCTTTTTGGCCAAAATTTAATTTGTCTCTTTTGCGAACATATAATAAATTACGTAAATCACAAGCTCATATGTATATATATGTATATACATTTGTACATATATACTAACTGAGTACCGGGTATAAAGTAGAGCCGCGGACTTTGCAGCGGCTCACAACGTTCCCTCTCGTTATTTAATATAAACTTTTAATTATTACAAAAATTTAATTTGTCTCTTTTGCGAACATATAATAAATTACGTAAATCACAAGCTCATATGTATATATATGTATATACATTTGTACATATATACTAACTGAGTACCGGGTATAAAGTAGAGCCGCGGCCTTTGCCGCGGCTCACAACGTTCCCTCTCGTTATTTAATATAAACTTTTAATTATTACAAAGGTTGTTCTTTGAGTTATCCCTGACTTTTATGTTGAAAGTCTCAAACGGAACTGTCTATTCTATCTTGATCTATTTTCCAATAAGCCTTGCTTGGGAAGCTTTTGAGCTTTGGTCCCAAGCTTTGATCTTCGGCTGCAGCATTCTTCTTCGGTTGCACTTCGGCTGATCGTGGCTTTTGTTCTCGGTGTGTTGGCCGACGTGCGTTGGTCAACGTATGGATGGTATTGTCGGCTTTGATGAAAGGGTTGATTGCAGCTGGTGATCTGTATCATCTTACGTCTGGGCTGGTCACTTGTTTATACTACTGGAGTGTGGGAGCCGAATTTGTTTACTTGTGTATTTGTGATTCAATTTGGTTATGGGAACCGAATTGTTTATTCTAGTAGTCTGGAATTTAGGCGATTTCCTGTTGACAGCTTATGATTCATTTGTTTTGTGGTATTGGGGATCTTATCACCTGTTTATCCTAATCTGTTATATGCGTATAAGGGTTAGTGCTGGTTATATGCATAACATGTTATTGATATGTCCAGTGCTTAACGTATACATAATGCGTGTGTGGGCGTAGGGCATTATGGATATGTTACTATAGAGTGTTCTCATAATGAAATCATTATAACATTCGTATTTTCTAACGCGAACATTACGAAGAGTATTAAATATTATTTATATTTACAACAATATTTCTTTTTAAAACATTAGTAAAAGGCAATTCTAGATGAAAAATGTAATTAATTTTTATGGTAGACATTCCTCAGTGATGTGGAGGGGGTTGGTTTTCCTGGGTTGCAGAATAAAAAAGACGTTTTGCTTCGTTCGCACTATATTTTCTATTACCAACATATTTACAGCTTATCTCTAGCAACTAGTTGACGGGGATGTTGCCAAGGAGTGGTGGGTTTTGTGTCCCTGGATCGCTGCCTACTTCTAGGCCTGAACATCCCGCCCCCCCTTGCAGGATCATGCAACTAAATTGGCACGATACAAGGGGGTCCATTTTCAGGTCCGGTAGGCGGCTGACAGTGTCCACCCGAACACGGTGTGCTGCGCCACAGGGAGTCCTTCCGTGCTTGCTAGCATCCCTTCGCGGATGACATCCCCGTATACGTCAGCTCCCCGGATGAGCGCAACGATGGCAGGATGGTCGAACCTGTCGTCCGCCAAGGTGAGGTGCCTGACTCGATTTCGGAGTCCTCCATCGATGGCTACCGCAGGAGTGCGCAGGTGCAGCTTGGGGTCCACTTGGAGCACGACTTCCAACTTAAAATCGGTGGATATAGGCGACCGGATCACTGCGGTGCAGGCTTCTTCCTTCCCGATTACCACCGTCTGGAGCTTGATCGCCCTGGCCAGCGACGCGTTGATTACCGTTGATTACACAGGCCGGCAGGGGTCGATCAGCGCCCTGGTCTCGTAGACCGTTACGCCATTGTCGATTTTGACGGTGACCGTCGGTAGGACCGGCGGGTTGCGGTGCTGCAGCAGTGTGGCCAGAGTTGGAGGTCGGGTGGAGCAGGCGGACGACGTTGTCGGAGGTGGAGCTCGTGCGGACGACGTTGTCGGAGATGGTGCTCGTGCGGACGGCGCGGATGGAGCGGGGCGACGCCGGTCCGAGCTCGGCGTATGGTGGTGTGGTGGTTGCCACGGCAGTGTTTGCAGCGGTCCCCGCTGCGACAATCGCGTCCAGAGTGCTCGTGGGCCAGTGAGGGCTGTGAGAAGGTCTATCACGCGGACCTTGTTATCGGCGCCGGGATAGGTTTTCTGCACCCGACCCAGCCGCCATTCTTGCGGTGGTATGTTATCCTCTTTGATAACGACGAGGTCTCCACTTTCGAGGTCTCTCGTTGGATGCTGCCACTTGTTCCACTTATGCAGCTCTCGAAGGTACTCTGTCTTCCAGCGTGAGCAAAACTGCTGGTTCAGAGCCTTGAGATGTTACCAGCGGTTGAGGATAGAGGAGGCACTCTCCTTGATCTCTGGTTCCGCCACGGATAGTAACGGACTGCCGACCAGGAAGTGACCCGGACTGAGAGCCAGTGGGTCCGTCGGATCCTCAGACATAGGGGAGATGGGGCGCGAGTTGAGGCAGGCCTCAATCTTGGAGAGGAAGGTAGAGAATTCTTCCAATGTGTATTTGTAGGTACACATCGACCTTTGGAACAGAGCCTTGAAGCTCTTGACGCCTGCCTCCCACAAGCCACCCATATGTGGCGCTCCCGGAGGGATGAACCGCCACGCTAGGCCCTTCTGGCTGGACACCTCAGATGTCCGAGCCTTGACAGTCTCCAGAAGATCCTGGGCCAAAGCTCGGGAAGCACCTACAAAATTCCTGCCATTGTCGGAGTGGACTTCATGGGGGCATCCTCGCCTCGCGACAAAACGGGCGAACGCAGCGAGGAAATTGTCGGCGGACAGGTCGGAGGTGGCTTCCAAGTGGATCGCCTTAGTGGTGAAGCACACGAACACGCACACATAACCCTTGGCCCGGCGAAATCGACTACGGTATACGTGAACGGTCGGGAAAACGTTACACGTGTGGAAGGAAGGTCGCCCATTAGTTGGGTCTGGAGTCGTTTGCGTTGGATGACGCAAACCTTGCAAGAGTAGATCACTGCCCTCACTACGTGACGTAGTCGAGGGATCCAGTACGTAGCGCGGAGAAGGCGGACGACCACCTGGTTCCCACTATGGAGGGCTATGTGGTGAGTGAACCGGACCAGCAAGCGAACCAGAGGGCATGCGGGTGGCAATATGATCGGATGCCGCTCGTTGTACGACATCGAAGCCGAGGCTTGAACTCGGCCACATGCTCGGATGACGCCGTTCCGGTCAACGAACGGATTGAGAGTCCGTAGGGAACTCGAGGCCAGGAGAGGCCGCTTCGTAGCGAGGCACTGATGCTCGTTGGCATAGTGGATTTTTTGCGATGGTGACGGCTTGCAGTGCGGCAGCTAGCTCATCCCTGCTTGGACTCCTATCGGGATGGATCGCTTCCCTTCTGCATCGTTGAGTGAAATGCCTTACGTAGGCAAGCACGCGTTGAGCGCGCCCGAGGTCGGAGAACCGGCTGAGGATGTCAGTGACGCTGTTGCTGGCGTGGTGCACCTTGATGGTTCGTCTCTCCAGGTCCGTCTCAGGGGATATGGCCAGAGGACAAGGCCATTCAGATGGAGGACATCCCAACCAGGCCGTGCCACCACATTTCGTTTGTGCTGAGGTCTTTGGGTCCTAGACCTCGGTCTTGCCAGGTCTGCCGGATTGTCCTCGGATCGGACATGGCTCCATCGCACGTTGGAGCTGCACCGCGCTATTTTGGCGACTCGATTTCCCACAAACGTGGTCCAGTCGACCGCCGGCCTGCTCAGCCAGGCCAACACAATGGTAGAGTCGGTCCAAAACGATACTTGGCTGGTGTCGAACGCCTCTGTTCCATACGTTCCCGGACGAGGATCTCTAGCGCGCTCCGGAGGTACCTTTTCTCCTCTTCCCGCTAATGTTGCGTCCACTCTGCCTCCGCCGACCTTGACACCTTCGCTGGCTTGGCCGCCGGCCTGGCCGCCGTGTCCGCTGGCTGCGGCGCCGCCTCCACCAGCTTTGATGACGACGGCTTCGGCATTGACGCCGGCCGCGTGGGCTCAGCCGGCGTTTGCTCCCATTTTACCGCCGTCCTGCTCCGCTGCGGGATCACAGCCACCAACACGACCTCATCGCTGTCCTCGGATTCCGTTCCTCCGGGCGAGATCTCCGGCGTCCGCGTGGCCCGCGGGGACCGGGGTGAACTCCCGAGTGGCGATGCCATCAATTCTAGTTCTGGCGTCTCGCTCCGAACCCACCGCTCTCCCCGCGAGAGCTCCGCCCGAAATTTTTCCCAGAGTCTGGCGGTGAGCTCGGGCCTCAACCTCCCTGGCTTGCTCCTCCAAATATTTTTTTAATAGCTGCTGCATTTTCACACTTGCACACAAATTTTTTCCACGTCCGTTTCTTTGCTGCTGTGGCGACAAAGTGATCGAAGGTTCCACTGATCTTCCACCACCAGCCCTTTTTTCCCGCGGTTCCCATCGTTCCACCGTACGGTACTTCCCTCTGGTTTCTCTCTCGTGATCCCGTTGCTTTCCTCTCTCTCGTTCGCCGATTGTGCCTGCTCATGTCGCACATCGTATTCCCTACCTTTTTTTTTTTTTTTTTTTTGATTTAGTATTACTTAGTTTATTTATTTATTTAATATATATACCTTTTTATTTATATATTTTTTTTTATTTTTCTTTTTTTATTTATTTTTTTTTTGTTTAATCTTTTTTTTTCCCAGTGTCTTCCATACGCAGCGCCGGTCCCGGGCGAACCGACCCCCCACGGCATCCCAGGTGAGTATCCAGATCTGAGTCTTCCTAATAATTTCGGCCCATCTTCCAGCCCGTCCCGCGTCCCCGGTCCTGGATGTCGCCCACCGAAATTGCCCCTGGCTGCGAGATCAACCGACCTTCCGCCCGGATGCAACCGGCGGTACGACCCTGGCTCGCCTTCTTCTCCCGGCCTTCGGTTCGGCTTCTGGCGTTTCTTCTGCCCCATCCAGCCACCCCGGACCCGAGGGTCATCCGGCCCCTCGGCCGACAAGCAGCGCATGGGCGAGCCTTCTGCCCGGCCGAACCCGACGGTTATCTGACCAGCGGACCCTGGACCACGGACCGGGACCTCTCTCTTGTTCCTCCGACTCGTCTTCTCCACCCCACCCGTTCGCCGGGACATCTTCCGCCCGGGGCCCGCCTGGTGCACTTTCGGCCCGGTACGTATTATCTTCCGTTGGAACTTCATTAACTTGCATTAATATACGTATTATCTTCCGTTGGAACTTCATTAACTTGCATTAATATACTTCCGCTTGCATGTCTCTTGGTGGTGTCGGCACCCTCCCGTGTCCTGCGTGACACCTCCTGGACCGGTTCACTATCGTTATCGATTCCTCCATCTGCCTCTGTATCTTTTCGAGTTGTTCCCAGCTTCATCCCGTGTCCTGCGTGCCACACCGTGAAGCCGGTTCCTCTCGTTGGTGGCCATTCTCAGCCTTCGCTCCTCTGTGACCTCTTCCTCCGCCTGCGGCTTCAAGTCGGCGATGTGGGCTGTCCGTGTCTGCTTATCGCCCTCCTTTTTCAACCTGCATATCACCGGCGAGGGAAAATCCACCACTCGATATGGCCCATCGTACCTTGGCGCCAGCTTCGCCGCGAAACCCTCCACTGCGTTAGACAAATGGTGCTTTTAGGCCCACACCATCTCTCCTATGTTAGGTTTCCATGATCTTCTTCGCAAGTTATAATGCCTTGCTTGATCCTGGGCCGCTCGCTCCAAGTTGCATCGCACCAATTGGAACAGCTCCCGCAACTTGGTCGCGTTTTCGTCTGGTGTGCGGGTTTCCTGCCCAGTGCCGAGCGTATCCTCGTCGTACAACGCGTTCGGCAGCCTCGGCTCTCTTCCTTGCACGATGAACGCTGGCGAGTATCCAGTTGCTTCCGACACCGCCGAGTTTACCGCCAACATTAACTCCGGCCACTGGTGCCGCACCCCTCTGTGTTCCAGGAATTTTTTGAATGCCCTGCTGGAAAACTGAACCCCATTGTCGGTGATCACCACCTTCGGCACCCCGAACCGGGCCACAATCCTCTCCCGGAAAGCCTTCTGATTCTGCCGTGGCCTTTCTCAACGGCACCAACTCGGTCCATTTCGAAAATGTCCGATCGACAGTACCAAGAGCATGGCGTTTCCATGCTTTGACCTTGGTAATGGTCCTACGAAATCTGCACAAACCGTTGCCCACGGCTCTTCGGGAATCTGCGTCAGCATTTTGCCGGCCGCCTGACGCTGACACGGCTTGAAGCGCATGCAAGCGTCGCACCTCGACACGAATCTCCTTACGTCGCGGTGCATCCCGGGCCAGTAATATCTGGCCGCTATTCTCGTGGCAGTCTTCCGGCATCCCGCGTGCTTAGCCTCTGGAATGCTGTGGTTTTCTTTGATGACCCGCTCCCGGAGGTCCCTTGGGACGCAAAGCTTCCACGATGCCACCTCTTCGTCTCCCGCTCGGTGGGGTATGTGTCGGTATATCCGGCCTGCCTCCTTGACGTAGTCGGGATACTTGAACGGCTCTTTTTCCATGTTCTCCTTTATCTTCTTCATCCACGAGCACTCGGTACTCGGCTTCGAGCCGGCCTTTTCCTCGTTCACTCTCCGGCAGCGCTCCGTCACCGGCTGCCGGGATAGTGCGTCCGCCACGATGTTCAGCTGCCCCTTTCTGTAGGCGATCTCGAAATCGTACAGCGCCCATCTCGAGATCCTTCCGGTGGGGCTCTCTATGCTGTTCAACCACTTTAATGCCATGTGGTCGGTGACAACCTTGAAGTGATATCCTTCCAAATATGGCTTCAGTTTTCGGATAGCCCATATAATCGCCAGGCACTCTTTCTCCGTCGCTGAATAGTTCTTTTCCGCGGCATTCAGAGATCGGCTGGCATATGAGATGACTCTCTCTCCTTCCTCGGTCTCCTGCGTCAGGATAGCCCCCAATCCGTAATCGTTGGCATCCGTCTGGAGTACGAATCTCCTGGAGAAATCGGGGCAGGCCAAAACGGGGTCCGCCACCAGCCGGCTTTTCACGGCCTCAAATGCCCGCTGCCTTTCGGGCGTCCACTCCCACTTTGCCTTCTTTCTAAGTAACGCGCTGAGCGGCTGTACCAGAGTGGCAAACCCGTCCACGAATCGGCGTTACCATGATGCTCCGCCTAAATACTGCCGCAACTCCTTAACATTTGTCGGCGGCTGAAGCTCCGCAATGGCCGCCACTTTCTCGGGGTCGGTGCATATGCCCTCTCCTGTCACCAGGTGGCCCAGATACCGTAGCTCCGTACGGAAGAATTGGCATTTGTCCACATTCAGGCGCAGGTTGGCCTTTTTGAGTCTCCAGAATACCTCTTCCAGATTCCGCCGATGTTCCTCCCTCGTTCGACCGATGACTATGATATCGTCTTGGTAGGCGAACGCGTGAGGCATCATTTCTGGCCCGATCACTTGGTCCAACGCCCTCTGGAACGTTGCCGACGCCGAGTGCAGCCCGAACGGCATCACCTTCCACTGGAACAGACCTTTGCCTGGCACCGTGAAGGCGGTATACTGCCGGCTACTTTCTTCCAGCGGAATCTGCCAATATCCGTCCTTTAGGTCCAGACTGCTGATGAACCGCGCCTCTCTGAGCTGGTCCAGAATGTAGTCTATTCTCGGCATCGGATACGCGTCCTTAATCGATTTCGCGTTTATTTGGCGGAAATCCACGCTCAACCTCCATTTTCCCGTCTTCTTTTTAACCATCACAATGGGCGAGCTGTACGGGCTCCTCGACGATTCAATGCGTCCCGTTTTCAACAGCTCGTCCACCTGTTGGTTGATTTCGGCTTGCATCTTGGGATTCTTGGGGTAGTATCGCTGTTTGACCGGCTCAGCGTCCTTCATGGTGATGGAATGAACCGCTACCTGGGACACTCCCTTCATTTTCCGGAATTCCTCCAGTTCCTTGACCAAAAACTCATCATCCGTTGACTCCTTGTATTGCTCGCTGTGCCTGCCGCCCTCCGTGCCTCTCGTTTCGCAGGCCGCTGGGATTGACTCACTTGCCGGCTCTGGGGCTTCCTCCGTGGCCAGTACCGCCACTGACAACTTCTCCTCTAACCGCCTGTTCTGTCGACCTCTCGCAGGGATCACCACCCTGTGCCCCGCACAGGTCACCTCTGCTCCGACTGCGGCTATAAAGTCCCACCCCAGCACCAGCTCGTCAATCACTCCGGGCAATATAAGGAGTGTCATTGCGATCGCCTTGTTACCGAACGCCACCTCGACCTCGAGTTGAGAGTTTACGTCCTGGCTATGACCGTCCGCCAGTCGCACCCTCTTGCGAGTCCTCGTCTTTACTCCATCTCCCCGTAGCCTGTCTGCCAATTCGCAGCTGACAAAACTACTCGTCGCTCCTGTGTCCACCGTGGCCTTCCACTCTCGCCCTGCGATGCTTACCACGGCGGACAGCTGCACTTCCTCATCGGTCAGTCCACCGATTAGGCCGACGTGGGCCTCTCTCGAGTGTCTTCGGAGCTGGGGGCCTCTAATCGCGACCCTGGCACGGCCCTCCGCGGCTTGGGTCGCGGCGCGTTTCCCGCGGGCTTGCAGCATTGCCAGGTCGGCACCCCCACCTTGCCGCATCTCCAGCAGAATGTCAACGGCCTGCCTGTGCATGCCTGGATCCAGTGCTGGCTGCTTCCACACCGGCGGCAAGCATTCTCGGGGTTCAGCACGTATCCCCCCACCACGTTGGTTTTCATTTGGTGCTCGCTAGGCGTTATCGATGGCTTCTAGTTGAAACCGGTTGCCGGGTCGTCTCTACACCGACGGCACACCTCCGTCGAAGTCGTTCGCGTGAAGGGATTGGCTGCCCTGTCCCGGCTTGACGGGCTATCCTTTTGGAATTCCGCCCCATCCCTTTCCAGGGCTTCGAACTCGTCCGCTAGCTTCATCATCTCGTCCAGATCTTGACATCGGTGTGGCCGAATAAACTTCCGCAAATCCAATGCGATTCCTCACCTCTTGGAGCAAATTTTCGAAGTAGTCCCTTGGCAAGAAGTAGTCCTGGAAGCTTTGCATAGACGACCTCCACGTCTGCCACTGCCTGTTGTTAGCGAGGAACCACATCCAGTTGTAACGAACCGTTTTTGTCCGTCTGATTCAGCAGAGCTGGCTCAGCGGTCGGTGGATCGATGCAACGAATTAATTTGTTGCCCCGGCGACAAGCAAGTAAATGCACTGGGATACGTATCGGCTTAGTAATTTTTCTTTATTGTGCATCTTAAGGCTATCTTACGGCTATGGTACTTCTAAACAAATTGGAATTGGAAACCTCTCACCGCCGTGCGGATGTCTCCGGGTGCCAACGGGCGTGATTCACGACTCGACCGTTGCTGAGGTTGACCTCAGGTGTAGCACCTCGGGCTATGGCTGTGGGGGTTCTGACTTGGCAACCGCCTCGTCCGCCTCGCACACAGCACCGCACACAATGGGTTCACCTGGCCACTGGTCTCACCTTTACACGGTGAGTCTGTTGTCGTTGCCTGTCGCGCACTTCTCCGTCGGATTCCGTTTTTCGACTCTGTTAGTCGTTGCTCCTCCTGGTTTCTCGGGTACTGGTTCACACTTGTCTCCACTTTTCTTGCTCACGTTCTTAGCTCCCGCACTTGACTGTCCTCCTGACTGCCGCGGACCTCCTCTTATAGGCTCCTTTTGGCCCAGCGGCCGCGTCGCTGCCCATTTGCAACGGTTCCTTTCCTTTGGTACTTTTCCATCAACGGCTTCGTCTTCCCCCAATCCTTTCGCACCGGGATCGGCCTACATGGGATCTACATGGTTCGCCGCGTCGCTGCCCATCTGCAACGATTCCTTTCCCCGGGTACTTTTCCATCAACGGCTTCGTCTTCCCAAGCCTTCCGCACCGGGATCGGCCTACATGGCATCTACATGGCCTACATGAGGATCTACATGGCCTACATGGGATGTACATGGTCTACATGGCCTACATGGGGATCTACATGGCCTGACTCTAGGGACTCGGACCTTCGGCCCGCTGTTGGCCCCATTCCGCCGTTCCCGGCCTTTGGGGCGTGGCCCGCTCCATCTTCTCATGTAGCGGAATTGCCTTGCGCTCTTCGCGGCCAATTCGCCCCATCCCCTCCTAGGGTCTTGTGAGGAATATTGATTCCTCACAGTACTTATTTACATACTTATGTACTTATGAGTATGATATGAAGATTATCAATGGATAAAATATTAAGGAATATTTCATATATGTGTACATATGTGTATAATTATGATTTTATGAAATGAATGAAAATAACAAATAACTTGGAAGTGGTGCGCATATAAGATATCATAATGTGTACTTATGTTATGTACTTATGAGTATGATATGAAGATTATCAATGGATAAAATATAAAGGAATATTTCATATATGTGTGCATATGTGTATTAATTATGATTTTATAAAATGAATGAAAATAACAAATAACTTATATCTTATGCAAAATATGGCAATATTCATTATAAAGAGACCGTCATGTATAACTACAAATAAAAATTGAACGATGTGTGATATTATATACATACAAATTTAACTTGTAATACCAATATTAATACCAATATTATGCTTAATATGGATATGGAAATATTTCTCAAATAAAATATACTATTAATATACTATACTTTACTATAACATATGATTATCATCAAATTCAAACATGAATATGATTTGGTAATAAAATAATGCTTCATATGAAATTTTTTAATAATTTCAATTGATATAAATGTATGTATGAATAATTCTAATGTGATAATAAAATGTCTTTATATCTTTATGTCTTTATAAAAATATGATACCGAATTATTAATGTAGTGGCACTCTCAAGTATAAATGACTGATTTTCAGAAGCCGTGGCAAAAAACCTATACATGATGGACAGTTGATGTCCATCTATGTTGTACACAATATTTGGTACAGTATTGTGTATAACATGTTATATGTTGTCATCATACTCATACAGTTGCATTGTGACAGTCAAACGGAACGGACGTGCTCGCGGAAGAAATTTGTTTTCGACGGCAGCTTCGGAAAGTAGCGCGTGATTTTCCCGAGTGGAAACTTTACACAAATCGCCGCGTGAGGTCGAATTTTTTATTCGTTTAAATCAGCAGTGATTTGGCTGTACAAAAGTGTGGCAATTGGCAATTAATTTTTGCCTAAAAACATTTTTTCGAGCAGCCACGTGCAGCTTATCGAAACACTTAACCCACGTAACCCACCATTAAAAAATTATATTCAGTTGCATTGCCAATCAGGGATCTGCAGAATATTATTGCAAACCTTTAGGTACCCATCTGAGAAAAAGTAGTGCATACTTCCAGGTGCGACAAAGATTTGATTGATGCCTTCAGGCGCACGCTCCAGTGCTGACCCAACAGGCAATATTGAGATGGATGGAACGACATCCGTGAAGTCCAAGTGGCAGCTATCGCCAGCTACGACGTCAGCTAAAAAGAAGGGAGCACCTTCTGCGAAGCAAGCGAAGGTGGGCAAGGCAGCCCCTAAGCTGGATCTTATGAGCGATGACAGCGAAAGCGATGACAGCGAAAGCTCTTATGGCTCTGAGCCAGGGGAAGTGAAACGCAAGGCTCCGCCCAGCAAAAACCAGAAGCTATCCGGCTCCAGCTCCAAGAAGAGGAGAAACGATGGCGGAGACAGCACCCATGGCAATCGTTTTGCCATATTGTCAGATTGCAGTGAAGACGAGAGGGAAGAAGCTTTCCAAGAAGCCGCCACCAACGTGCAAGTAAGAACCTTCAAGCCACCACCTATTTTCATCCCGGATGTTGGCAACATCAAGGATCTGATCACTGACGTTGCTTTGGCCACTGGGAACCGTAGGTTCGACTACAAGTCTGGCAGAGACGGAAGCGTGAGGGTCAACCTCACCGACAAGGAAAGCTTCACAAAGCTTAAGAAGCACCTGGACGACAATGCTATAAGGTACCAAACATTCCAGCCCAAGGACGAGCGTGCCTACCGCATTATAGTTAAAGGCCTCCATCACTCAACTGACACCTCCGAAATCAAGGAAGCCCTGGCTGCTCAAGGGCATACTGTGAGGGCGCTGGAAATAAAGAATGCAATTAGCCGCAGCAACAACAAGCCGATGTCGATGTTTTTCGTCAACCTGGAACCGGCCAGCAACAACAAGGACGTGTATGCCATCAATCGGCTCTGTAGTTGCGTCGTTAAGATAGAGCCCCCACTGAAGACAAGGGACATACTTCAGTGCTACAGATGCCAGGGCTTCGGTCACTCGCAGAGATACTGCCGGCTCCCGCCCAAGTGTGTCAAATGTGGTGGAGATCACTCGTCATTTGAGTGCACAAAGGACAGAGAGGCCCCGCCTTCTGTATCTACTGCAAAGGAGCTCATGCCGCTTCTTATAAAGGCTGCAAGGTCAACAAGAAAGCTAAGGATCAGCTCTCACCTAAGCCAAGGACTATGCCCCAGGTGATAAGTAGTAGCCCCACATCTACGTTTGTCCCAGGCACCTCCTTTGCTGATGCCCTCCGCGGACCCCAGCCATCCCAGCCACCACTGCAACAGCCCAATAGCACCCCCACCACCCCAGCCCAGACGAACTCCAGGATGGATAGACTGGAAGCCATGATGGAGAAACTCATGGACCAGTTCGCAGCCATGACGACTCTGCTCACGACACTTGTTGCGCAGCAATGCAAGTAAGTCTCCATATTGTGTTGTGGAACGCGAACGGTCTGTGCAGGAGCAGACCAGAGGTGGAGCAGTTCCTCAAAACAAACCAAGTCGACATCCTCCTTGTGTCAGAAACTCACTTTACCTCCAAATCATTCTTCACCATCCATGGCTACGAGGTCATATCAGTAGACCACCCGAACGGCACCGCCCGAGGAGGAGCAGCCGTTATTATCAGGAGAGGGATCAAGCACATCGAGCTCCCGCCGTATCAGAAGCCCTGGGCACAATGTGCAAGCATTAGAGTCCTCAGTATGGCCGGGGACATCACCATCGCCGCTATCTACTGTCCCCCACGGCACCGAGCAGGGCAGGATCTCTTTAGGGAACTTTTAAACACCCTAGGACCGAGATTTATCGTTGGAGGAGATATGAACGCCAAGCACTCGTGGTGGGGATCACGAATCATTAAGAGAGGCAGAGCGCTATTTAAGTGTACCCAGGAGCTTAGAGTCGATTGCCACTCCTCAGGCGAACCCACGCACTGGCCAACGGACACTTCCAAGATCCCAGATGTACTGGATATAGCCTTGTCCAAAGGAATTGAGAGGCACAGGATCGTCAGCAGCAACGTGCTAGAGCTGTGCTCCGACCATTGCGCTGTCAGGCTACTAGTCGACACACCAGCCAGCACCAACACTGTCAGGAGAAGGCTGTTCAGGGCGAACACGAACGTTGAACGATACCAGGACTGGCTGCAGAGTAACTTGGACCCGTCAGCTGTCCTGGTAACCGGAGACGACTTGGACAACGCAGTTGTGCACCTCAACATCGAAATGCACAACGCTGCCGAGTATGCCACTCCCCCACCCAGACCCCGCACTACCATCCCGCACAGAGACGTCCATCTTTGGTCTCCGGAAGTAGCTGCCATGGTCTCCGAGAAGAGGCGCCTCAGAAGAGTTTGGCATATCACCCGCAACCCCAGGGATAAAACGGACTACAACAGAGCTGCCAAAGCACTTAAGGAGCTCTTGTATTGCCTGCGAAAGCAGTCCCTGGAGCAATACCTAGAGGAAGTGGAGCCAAACCAGCCACAGCACAATCTTTGGCAGCTAACAAAAGCCATCAAAAGACCTGCAATAAGGAAAGAGCCATTAAGAGATGCAAATGGTTCCTGGTGTCGCTCTGATATGGAGAAGGCTACTGCTTTTGCAGACCATCTTCAGGAGGTTTTCACCCCGTTTGACAGATGCTCGCCCCAAGAATGTGAAGAGACGGCAGCGTTCCTGGACGTACCCTGCCAGATGGCACTCCCTATTTCCGACGTTGCACCAGAGGAGCTAATCCTTGAAATTGCAAAGTTGAAGGTCAACAAATCTCCTGGCTACGATGGAATAGACGTGCCAGCTGTCAAAGCCTTACCCACGAACGGAATGAAACTTCTCCTCAGCATAGTCAACAGATGCTTCCAACTTGGCCATTTCCCCACGCAGTGGAAATGCGCCGAAGTTATCATGATTGCAAAACCTGGAAAGCCCGCAGCCAACCTGGCCTCATACAGGCCTATCAGCTTACTTGCAGTACTCTCCAAAGTAGTCGAGATACTACTTCTGCGGAGAGTACGGCCAATACTGGAGGAGGCAGGCTTGATCCCCGACCATCAATTTGGATTCAGGGCATTCCATGGTACACCGGAACAATGCCACAGGATAGTGAAGAAGATCTTGGAGACTTTCGAGGAGAAGAAGTACTGTACTGCCGTTTTCTTGGACGTGAAGCAAGCCTTTGACAAAGTCTGGCACAAAGGTCTTCTATACAAATTAAAGACCACTCTGCCAGCTCCTTTCTACCTGCTGTTGAGATCATACATCGACCAGAGGAAATTCTTCGTCAAGTGCGGAGACGGGATGTCCACAATAAGAGAAGTCAGAGCTGGAGTACCACAGGGAAGTGTGTTGGGTCCAGTACTCTACACAGTCTACACTGCTGACCTACCCACCCCTATTGACGACAGGATACTCACTGCCACCTACGCCGACGACACGGCGCTCCTGTCGAGCGATGCTTCGCTTCTCACTACAACGGAAATCATCCAAACACAGATGAATCGACTGGACACATGGCTGAAGAGATGGAATATTATGGTTAACCCGGAAAAATCAAACCATATCACCTTCAGCTTGAGAAGAGGTGACTCCCCCCCGATCCAGTTGGATGGAGCAACTATCTCCTACTGCGACACCGCTAAGTATCTGGGCCTGCTGCTAGACAGGCGACTCACATGGAAGCCCCATATATTAGCTAAGAGGAAGCAGCTCAACGAGAAGCTATATAAACACCTATGGCTGCTAGGTAGGGGCTCAACTCTGAAGCTGAGAGTCAAGCTACTAGTCTACAACGCAATTATTAAGCCCATATGGACATATGGAATCTCACTATGGGGCACTGCGAGCGACACCAACCGGGACATGATCCAAAGGTTCCAAAATAAAGCGCTGAGAGCGCTATCTGGAGCTCACATATACACCACCAATAAGGAGCTGCACGACACGCTCAGAGTTCCTTATGTGCATCAGGAGATATCTCGGCACACACAGAGCTACATCAACCGACTCGACAGGCATTCTAACCCTCTGGCCATCAACCTGCTTGACAACGGCGAGGCCATTCGTCGCCTTGATCGATACCACCCGCTGGACCTGCCCCACCGGACATAATGAGCTCCCTATTCGCTCACCCGCTGGACCTGCCCCACCGGACATAATGAGCTCCCTATTCGCTCACCCATTTTCCCCTTGCATAGCTGATTAACTGCCAATGAAACCATGAAATTTATTGATTGTCCCACGGGCAGATTATAAATAAAAAACACCGAGAAAAAAAAAAAAAAAAAAAAAAAAAAAAATCATACTCATAGTAGTTTACTAAGTGAAATTTGTCATCAAATTGATCTTAATGAAGATAATATAGTGAAACCAGCCAAGATATTATTGAAGCGGTAAACCCGTTTTAATTTATATCAATTTGGTATCGAATTATTATCGTGAATATCCGGAAATGGTCTTGTATGATAAATTATTGTATGAGTACCATTTCACCAATGTGCCAACATATAATCAAAGAGATTTATATGCTTATTTTTCAAATATTGCCAATATATCAAATCCATTCCACATGAACTCATGTGTTTGGTTTTATTTAATGTATATCACAAAAACCGTTTACGAAATTGGATAAATTTTAAATTTGTTGTCAAAATACAATGTTTAAATACAATTTTATATTGATTTAAGCCTATACACGTGTGATAATATAATTAAGTGCAAATAAAAAGAAATTTTTTAACGAAAAAATGTATATATTTGTATATATGGGAAATATATATTTAATGAAATGCTGTAAATCGTATATATTATATATATATAATTTAATATTCAATTTTGACAATATATGGATAAGAGAATTATTATATTATTATTTTTCCTTTACGATTTACAGCATTTCATTAAATATATATTTCCCATATATACAAATATATACATTTTTTCGTTAAAAAATTTCTTTTTATTTGCACTTAATTATATTATCACACGTGTATAGGCTTAAATCAATATAAAATTGTATTTAAACATTGTATTTTGACAACAAATTTAAAATTTATCCAATTTCGTAAACGTATAACAAATTCTCATAAAACTGTTGATAAAAACACTATGTATTATTATACTGTTTTTTTTTTATTCAAAAGTATATTGAGTTGTCAGATAATTCCATATGTGTGCATATGCCCACGAAACAAAAACATTTGTATCTAGGATTAGTATCTAGGACTACCATGGTTTCAACGGGTAACGGGGAATCAGGGTTCGATTCCGGAGAGGGAGCTCGAGAAACGGCTACCACATCTCATGTGTTTGGTTTTATTTAATGTATATCACAAAAACCGTTTACGAAATTGGATAAATTTTAAATTTGTTGTCAATTTCGTAAACGTATAACAAATTCTCATAAAACTGTTGATAAAAACACTATGTATTATTATTATACTGTTTTTTTTTTATTCAAAAGTATATTGAGTTGTCAGATAATTCCATATGTGTGCATATGCCCACGAAACAAAAACATTTGTATCTAGGATTAGTATCTAGGACTACCATGGTTTCAACGGGTAACGGGGAATCAGGGTTCGATTCCGGAGAGGGAGCTCGAGAAACGGCTACCACATCTAAGGAAGGCAGCAAGCGCGTAAATTACCCACTCCCAGCTCGGGGAGGTTGTGACGAAAAATAACAATGCAGGACTCATATCCGAAGCCCTGTAATTGGAATGAGCACACTTTAAATGCTTTAACAAGGACTGTTGGCAGGACTCTCTCGATCACGAAAAGGTATGGCACGTCCAGATCGGTCCATAAATAGCCGAGATATAGTGCAATGAAAAATGCAAATCAAATTTGTCGTCAATCGGCGCAAACCAAGAAATTTCGGATCTGAGTACCAGGCGAACAGAAATCGCAGAAGGTCGCTGGTTTTTTTTTTCCCCAAAAGTATGCTCCACTTTTTAGTTTTAATTTTATTTTAGTTGGTTACTGCTGATTTCCTTTTGCCTGGTATCTCAGATCTGAATTTTTCGTTTTTCCATTTGAGCTACCGCAAGTTGAAAGTCGTGTTGTACAACAACAACCATTTGTTGTACAACAAATCGACCACAACAACAATGAATATTTTGTTTTGTTGTTTTCTCCATTATTTGTGGGCCGATCTGGGCGTGCGACATTACATCACTGAAATTGTTAAAAATCGTCCTCATTTTCGACTTTTTTGATGCCAATCGATAGCCTTGAGATCCTGAGAAAGTAGATCCTTCGCCGATCTGACGCTGTTTGGCCGAGCTATAGCGTAAACTAAAATACAAAATTATCTTACAGATACAAAAGTATCTTAAAGATACAAATGTATCTCACTTTGTCTGATAATTAAGCAGTTAAACACTTAAGACCCACCCGCTACAACCATTTTTTTGGCATAAGCTCCAATTTGAAACATTGACAACTTGAATGTATTTTCTTTTCACAGATGACTTGATGCCCCTTTTCGATTATATAAACTGATTGTTGTGCCAATCACATTACCCTAGGAACACATGTAGCTGTCAAAATCGTGTATTGTTATATTTTCTATTAATTAATATTTTCAAAAATTTTGTGTAGTTTCCGGTTTGGTTTCAGATTTCAGTTTTTAAAATTTTTTTACAAAATTCCCAAAATATAATTTTTTTCGACACATACGATGATTACATCAACTCCTTTGCCACTGCAGACGATAAGCGATTTCTGAGCAATCGGAAGATCATCAAAAAAGTTGTACAGCTGGGATACCGCACCACCAACCTGCCCTACGTCACCGATGAGTTCGATAAACGTGTGGCTATCGCCAAACGCCATCAGACCAAAGACGGAGATGAAGCGGCTTTTGGGCGACTTTATGTCACCCACGAATGATGATCCGGTACTGATCGAGTTCAAACGACGCGAGGTACCCAATTTGAATAAGTATTTATCGATGAGTGTGTCGGAAATTCATATTTGCCAAGACATTGATGATGATGGCTTCCCACACACAGACCATAGTGTTTACTTCGTATATATCCAGAGATGGAGATGAGATATCTGGGATATCCCTATAGTGCGTCCTTAGCATGCATTGAAGTGTTGCCATCCACATTCACTCATATCCTCAAAGTGGAGGAGGATATGGGACGGTGCCATCACTGGATAGTGTTTCTATGTCGAACCCCACAACGAGTACTATTACTTGTTAAATGGTTAAAAAATGACCTTAAATTCTGCCGAATTTTTAATAAATATACAATTTCGAATTTAGAATTTGGAAATATTTTTTTATGTGTTCCCGACGATCGCAGGAGAGCAGCTGGCACTTGGGCAGGACATCCACTGGAAGTGCGCCTTTGAGGGCCGTTTCCGTGTGGAGCCTATGTCGCATCATTTGAGCTATTCGAATCCGCGCTACAACCTTGTCAACCTACGCCCAGCGATAACTATTTGGTGATGCACGATCATCACTTTGGTCTAATGTTCATGCACACGGGCGATCACAAGATCATCGCAGTCGGTGGCCAGATCAATAGGTATTCGAGAAATGCCATACGAACGATGGTGTACTCTCCCAAACTGGGAGAGACTATGACTGATTGCACCCTTTACGCCATTATCCACGAATTCGCGGAATTTAATTCTGCGCGTTTCCTTTACAAAGCGATCCATCGCGCGAGACGCCCTCGATGTCCATTACGCCTTCTAAGTTTTTTTCATTTTCCGCCACAACTGTCCCCCACGTCGCAACTCGGCAACTGGGATGCTCCCTCAAAATATTCCGGCGTCCCATTGTGTTCAGCCACAATATAGGAGGGGGCAGGACGTTTGCGTGGGGAACTAAGGCGCCATTAAAAATGTTTCTAAATATTATTTTAACAAAAAATGATTTTTTACGCAAACTTGTTTACTGTTGGAATGTATTACTGGCCCTCTCGCTTGCACTGCACTATGGTCCAAATGACCACTTTTGTTGGCCAAAATTAATAACTCGCGAACGGAAAGAGATTTTTTCATTTCGTTTTTTGTATTGGATAGATATAATCAAAAGGAAGTGGATTTGCAAAAAAAAAATGGGTGTGGCACCGCCTTTTTTTTATTACATTTTTTTCAGAGGTAGTGCTTCTTTTTTTAGCATAACTCAAGTATCTCACATCTGGTTGTATTCAACTGTGCAAGTCTGAAAAGCACATAAATGCATCTATAAATCGGACCTAAACACTTTGTAGCTTCAGCTTACCGTCTGAAAATTATTAGGCTTTCAAATTCAAATTCGATACATTTGAGGTTATAACCTATTAAGTCAAATTTTAAGAAATGTGGTAAAATGTGGCATTTTTTACTATATACATTTCAACAAGAATTTACTAATCTACGACCCACAACAGATTTCAAGGTGGGACTAGGTGGGACTCGCTTTGTATACCTTTTCAAAAATTAGTTTTCATTAAAACTTGGGTCATTTTTAACGGCTCACTTTAAGGTACAATTACGAAGTCTGTACAATTATTATATACGGTTCACATTACAAAACACGTAATACAACCCCTTCTGATTAAAATTCATAACAAAAATTTGATCAGTTAATGGTTTTTTTCCAATTTATCAAAGATTTAAACTTGTAATAAATGTGCAATTTTTTACTGCACATGCTTTTCGATAATAACAGCTGGGTTTCAGAGCAGATTTATCGAAAGGGGCGCCATCTATCGAAATTTCTGGTACGCAACTTTAAAGGTCACTCTTTTTCCAATGCAGAATGGTCAAAACTAAGGTGTTTTGTTGACTTTTAAAAATGAGGTTTTGGCCAACAAAAGTGGTCATTTGGACCATAGTGCACTGGCTGCATATATTAAACTATATTTAAAATATAAAAAACATAAAAGAGCAAAACCAACCACAAAAGAGTATCCATATTAACGGAACTGGAAGTTTTCGTTTCGCCGAATCCTGATGTAACGATTACAAGTTTAAAGTGCGATATTTCTAGAGATGACACGCAAATATTAAATGATATCCGTTCGAAAGCTCGCCGCCATGAAACTATACATGGCATCTACATGGCAACCCTCAAAAAATGCCAAAAACAATAATGTTGCATATTGCATTTATTGCTTTTTTAAAATTTAAAATGTTCGGACCATTCCTTCGCCAAATCGTTCCTCCATTAATAATCCGAACTGGTTCAGATTCAACACTCTGATAGATATGGTCCTCCCCTATGATTCTGATTGTGTATGCCACAGTTTTTCGTCCCTTATGCAGTCGGAAGGGGGCGGAATATACACCTATACTCTTCGAGTACCGGGTATAAAAACCAGTATTTTTGTTTACGCTATATCTCGGCCAAACAGGATGAGATCGGCGAAGGACCTACTTTTCCAGTATCGTAAGGGCCGTGAGGCCGATTTTTTGCAATTTCAATGATAACCATGAGGATTTTTCGCGAATGATGCCAATCTGTTGGCAGGACTCTCCCGATCACGAAACGGTATGGCACGTCCAGATCGGTCCAAAATTCAATCAATCGGCGCAAAAACCAAGAAATTTCGGATCTGAGTACCAGGCGAACAGAAATCGCAGAAGTTAGCTGGTTTTTTGTCACCAAATGTATGCTGCACTTTTTAATTTTAATTTTATTTTAGTTGCTTGCTGCTGATTTCCTTTTGCCTGGTATCCCAGATCTGAATTTCTCGTTTTTCCATT
The DNA here is from genome assembly GCA_005876895.1 of Drosophila azteca. Taxonomy (NCBI): domain Eukaryota; kingdom Metazoa; phylum Arthropoda; class Insecta; order Diptera; family Drosophilidae; genus Drosophila; species Drosophila azteca. Next base: position 46,561 of record VCKU01000033.1, read on the forward strand.
TGAGCTACCGCAAGTTGAAAGTTGTTGTTGTACAACAACAACCATTTGTTGTACAACAAAACGACCACAACAACAATGCATTTTTTTTTTGTTGTTTTCTCCATTATTTGTGGGCTGATCTGGGCGTGCGACATTACATCATTGAAATTGCCAAAAATCGGGCACCAGCCGGACGACTCCTTCGTCCAGATTGGCCTCGCCCTTGCTCCACTGGGCCCGCTGCTGCAGGCTGAGCAGGTAATCCCGCGACCACTTGCGCCAAAAGCGCAGTTTGAGCTCCAACAACTGTTGCCAACGCTTCAAGGATCCGGGTGCGGGCTTGTTGTTGGGATCTTCGGGCATGGATCCGTGCGGCAGGCCCAGCAGCGGTTGGCCGATGAGCAAGTGCCCAGGACTGATGGCTTCCCAGTCCTTCGGGTCGCTGGTGTCCGCCACGAGGGGCCTGGAGTTGAGCAACGCCTCGACCTCCACCAGGTGCGTGCTCAAATCGTCCGGCGTGAGGTTGGCGTCGCCTTGACTGCTGCTTCCCACAGCCCGCTGAAGTGTGGTGTGTAGTATGCACATATATCGAGGGTACACTGTACCCAGTAATAAATTAGCAGCAATACTTTATTGCATAAACACAAATCCATCAGCGACACTTTGTCGCTGACATAAACAATCTCTAAAGAGCCCAACACATTCCCAGCGAGACGTAATACGATCGCACTTGAATGTAGCGGGCAACGGTCAGAACCTAGTCAGCATAAATGCAGGGTTCTGACCGTATATACATAATATACTATGTGCATGCGCCTCTCCGTTCTTCAGCAACGTTTCCGTTGCTTAATATATATATCCACACATACATATACTTATGTATGACGCTGCTCCGCTGCCGGCTTCACCTGCATAGCAATGGGCAGCGTTAGGGTAAGCTAATTCATAAGAAGAACTGTAAGAATTATTCAAGAAATATACTTTGATCCGACCAGACGTGTCGGGTCCAACCACATCAACCGTTGAACTTAAAATCGAACTTATTACATTCATTCTGTTATCACATGGCGACCGTGACAAGTTCACGAAGCTACAATGCTAAGTTTTAATATTTAATGAAAAAAAAAGTGCTGTGATTCCACTGCAAAGCAACAGTTCTCGACCAGTCAAACCAACAAGAAGGAAAATGAGAGCTAAGTGGCGTAAGAAGCGTAAGCGCAGAAAGATGCGTGCAAAGTCCAAGTAGACGAAGCACAGCACCGTCGACCACTGAATGGAACTTTTGACTTACAAGCTAATCTAAACCAACAACCACGCACATACACAAAACCAAACGCCCACAAAGCCTGTGCGATGACCAGCGCAGGCACTGCTTAACGCGCTTATGAGTGACGACAACACAGATTCTGCTCCTATTGAGCAAAGGGAAGCACTTTCAATTCAGGAGTACCTGAAGGTGTTTCCAAACGATGGAAACATGAGCACGAGGTGCATGAGAGGCAAACCGCCGCTTATGCCAACGTGGGAAATGAGCACGAGGTGCATGAGAGGCAAACCGCCGCTTATGCCAGCGAGGGAACAGGCAGCCAAAGCAGACATAACCATAAGCATATATTAAGAATTGTAATGCCCGACGACAATTGAGTCGACCGGCAAGAAGGTTGGCCCGTACAGCCATCCGAAAACATTAGGCAGGAAAACCAAATGTCTTGTTTTTGCACTCTCTAATTATTAATGATCAATAATTAATGTTTAGTAATAAGATAAGTAAATTTGATAATATAGAAAGTAATTATTATACACCCAAAATGGGGTTAATTGATACTAAAACAGTGGACTCCACTGCTAATGTAATAAATAAAATCGAATCAACAAATGTAAATTCACAATTAACGAATATATTATTGTTAATAATTGTCATAATTCTAAGCGCATATGTTCTTTATAAAGCATATCTCTTGCACAATAAGTGCATAACGAAAAGGGCCCTAAGCCATGCAAATGATCTAGATAAGGTCTAGTAAATGCCAACGAGCAACCAATAAAAACAAATAAAATTTTTAGTAAAAGAAAACAAAAACAAAAATATATATATCGTTGCATTAGGCCATGTACTATTAAAACTAGGTAGATCCCCGTTCATAGGGTAGTATGGAATGGCAACAGATTTATATTAGGCTAAAAGCAATTAGGGAAACCATGTTAAATTTTTTTTTAAATTGATCTATAACTAATGTTTAATGTTAACAAAATAAGTAATATAGAAAAACATACGATACACCAAGAACGTGGTTAGTCGGAAATAAATGTAACATCCGAATATATATATATATATATATTTTATATACCTATATAGTTGTCTTTGCATATGCTAGGTATTACCAAAATTTATAACAAGCACCTTCATAAAACAAAACAATGTTTAATATACAGACAAAAAAAAAACGTCACTAGAAAACAAAAGTGTATGAATTGGCCATAAATTGTACTTCTTCGATGAAGAAATTCTTCGTAATAGTTCTAACAACTACAGGTTGAACAAATTGTGGCTACTACTCCTGGCGATTCCTATTCCTGGCCCCCCTAGAGCCTGTGGTACTAGGGGTGAGGCTACGTTAAAAGATTCAAAATTCCAATATTTTTCTGAGTAAATTCGAGTATACTTAAGTGTTACTACATTTTTTATCCCAACCTGTTGCGCGTATGGCGCGTTAATATAATAATTGTTAATACAAATCCTTTGTGTTCAGGACCTTCTTCTGCAGGACCTACTTTTTGTTACTTCTACTTGTTATCATTTTTGACAAGGCGTCCTTCGGTTTCGAAGTGACCGAAAATTCTGTTTCCAACCTAATTGTACGTCCAATTTCGTTGGAGAGGTGTGAAGGCTTTTGGCCTACATTAAGAAATTCTAATTTCTCTTCCATTGTTATTTCTGTTCTAACTGGTTCTGTTTGATTTTGTGGTTCTGATATATTCTGATATATTAGGCTATGTTAAGAAAATCAAGATGCGTCTGTGCCACTGTTATTTCAATTAAAACGGGTTACTAGACAATCAGTTTGGGTTTCTACGCATTGCATAGATTCCTAGTGCAGGCATAGCATACCAAAATAATTATTATCTTTGGCAAGGTCGAAACTCGTCCTATGTCCAGCCTCGACGTTTAAGTTTTTCACTATACTAGACCGCGTTGGTCTAACGATTCATCTAATGTCCCATATGTACGTCAATGTTCGACGTTTAAGTTTTTCACAATACTAGACCGAGTTGGTCTAAAGATTCACATAATGCCTGACACGTATGTACGTCCATATTGAAGGCTTTTCAACATTAATTTAATGTTAATTTAACAACGGACACTAACTTTTAAAGTTACGAAAGTTAAACGTTACCTGAAGTCGAATCTTCTTCAGCATTCTTGTTGACCCTTAGTAGGTCATTGTAAACCAGATACTTTGGTTCAAAGAAATCAGGAACCCCAGAAGTAGTACCAGCCAGGGTGGATAAAGGCCAATTTCAAAAATAGTAATTGAAAAAAATGGGATTGAAAAAAAAAGTCCTGAAGTCACTACCAGGCAACAAAGATCTAAGTAGACAAAAATCCTGCGCAGGAAATAAAAGAGTAGAATTGCCCAGGCAATTCTACGAGAAAAAAGCTTCAAAGCCCAACGTCTTCGAATCATCAACGAGGTACGTAAAGTAGTGACCTTGCTTGTGAAAATATGCTATGTTTCTTTAAACATGGTAAGAAAATTACAGCAAGATATGACGTTAGCGATTTATATACTAATGGAACCTTCGACTTAGGTCAATGCTTCCAAAGGCTTGAAATGCAAGCCGGTATACATAAAATCAGCCAACTCAAAGTGGCACCGTGGGAAAATATCTTTGAACATGCTTCAATAGATAATTTCAAGAAAATGGGCAATAAAACATTGAAATCATTACGAGTAGCGCTACTCAACCCGGTGACCCTGATTAAAAATAATAAAGAAAAAGAAGCTATTTTGTCTACAAACCATGACGATCCTATACAGCTAAAGCAATATCTGAGTCTTTTATTCTGAAGTACGGTCCAATGAAGACGTTCATAACGGACATGGGAACAGAATATTAGGATTCAGCCATACAAGACGATCAATTATTCAAACACAAATCTTTTTACATCTTCCGCATCTACACACATACATAACATATGCAGGGATAGATATAAATATATATAGCTGTCGGGTCAAGCAGTATAAGCCTAAAGTAAATTCACATCTCGATGTTTGCTATTGCCATGCCCACTTTATTAAATTTGTATTGTTACCGCATATGCCTACTCACGGCAGCGGTTTTCGTTCGCTTATCACACACATAAGAATTCGTCTACTCGGCTTAGCAGCAGCCCGAACTGCGCTAGCTCTTTCAATCGTACTCTCTCCCGCTCGTTAAGCATTGTCTCCTAGGGCACGGCAATTACGCCGCCAGCCCTTGCGTTCAGTCTTGAGCGAATATTCAAACCCTCAAAATCATCGATCGTCACTCGTCGCAGACATAAACATATACACTTCCCATAAATAAATCTGGCATTAAGCCACGTATATACATATAATATATAACCGTTTTTAAATCTCAACAGCTAGTGAAAAAGCTCACTAGCTTAACATTGGTGACCCCGACGTGATTTGTGCAAGAATAAATGTATTAGTGCAATCACAAACTATACTAAATCATTATTTTAATTGCCACCAGCCAGTGCCATCGACTATATAATACTACATATATACACCGGCCTCCCTTGCAGTTCGGCTTACGGTGCTTATTCTTCCAGTCTGTTGCGCTCGGTGCTCTTTGCTCTCATCTTCCCGCAAGAAACGATTCCCGCACCGGCTGCCCTTGCACATAGCGTTGCTTGCGGTTCTTGTTCACTGCTTTCGGTCCTCCTTTCGTTCGTCTTCCCGCTAGCGACGTTTATTACGCGCTTTACTCTTTGCGGTCATCTTCCCGCATTAAACGTTTGCTAAGCTGCCGCCGCTATGGAGATGGATGCTGCCAACGCCGCTATGGAGCTGGATGCTGCCGACGCTGCTGTTGCTGCCAACGTTGCTGATGCTGCCAACGCTGCCGACGCTGCTGGCGAAAGTCCAATTATCAGGGAGCAAAACAGGGTGTCATTTTTAAAGCTCAAATCCACGGGTTTATGCGAAAAAATGAAGAGGTTAGCTGCTGAGTTCCAGAATGAGTCTCTAGTAGCAGACTATTATATGCTCGTTGTGAAGCAAGAGCAACTCGATAAACTGATCGGAAAGTTTGAGATGCTCCACACCGAGCTCGAGGAATTGGATCAATCCGAGATTAATAGTGGAGCAGCTAATATGTTCGAATCGCTTGCGAGTACGGTGAAGGCGTCAATTATGCGGGAAATAGCAAAGATTAGCGGACACATGCCTCTTCATTCCACCATGGCTGGAGGAAACATCACCGCTGATTTTGTCAGCTCGCACTTTCCAGTTCGACGTAGGCAGGTACCGTCCCTGCCTCCTATACAGCTGCCAACTTTCAGCGGAGGATATGCTAAGTGGACCGATTTCTACTCCACGTTTATAACCATCATAGATAATCATCCTGATCTAACCAATGTGGAGAAGTTTCAGCATTTGCGTTCCTGTCTGCGTGATGCGGCTTTGGAGACTGTGCGGTCGCTGGAAATTTCGGATGGCAATTATAGCGTGGCTTTACAATTATTAGAAAGAAGATTTAATAATCGACGCTTAGTTTTTCAGGCACACATAAATGAGGTCCTAGGGCTCCAGGCTGTCGAAAATGGTTCAGTGGTAATGCTCCGAGAGCTGTCGGACGGATTCAACGCTCACATGCGTGCGCTTCAGAGTTTGGGCACTTCCGAGCAGATCGCCGGATGCATCATCGTGCAGGAGCTGCTTCGTAAACTTGATCCAGCGAGCCAAGCCAAGTGGGAGGAGCGATTTGAGGAGCCAGCGTATGCAAACTCGATTCCGTCATGGGAGTATATGGCCTCTTTCCTGGAACAGCGATGCAGAGCATTGGAAACAGTGGATTTTGCTAGGGCAAACTATGCGCCGAGCAGTCAGGTGGGCAAGAATCGAAGATATAACAATTCCAGGTCCACCTTGGTTGCAACTAGCCAAAACTTCTCAGGCTGCGTGCTCTGCAGTAACAGCGCTCACGAAATTCAGTATTGTCCGAGGTTCAAGGCACTGTCCCCCGAAAATCGCCATAAAGAAGCCAAACGACTGTCCCTTTGCATTAATTGCCTTAGAACAGGCCACCGATTAAGTCAGTGCACCTCGAGCCACTGTCGTATCTGCGGCGGCAGGCATCATACTACGCTTCATTTCGGTAACCCTGATTCGGCTGCAGGGCAAGGTCAGTCAACTGATGCTCAGTCTCCGTTTGCGCCCCCTCATTCTGATCCGGCTCAGCTTACCACGGAACCCTCTACTTCAGCGTCTACTTCGTCTGCACTTATAGCCCAAGGTCTCAATAATAACGTTGTTCTACTTGCCACTGCCATAGTTTTGGTAAAAAATCGTTCCGGAGTTTTAGTTCCCTGCAGAGCATTGCTAGATTCCGGCTCCCAGTTGCATTTGATAACTTCTCGTTTCGCCAATCAGCTTCAGCTTCGGAAAATGAAATCATCAACCGCAGTTTCTGGAATTGGCGACTCCAGCTTTGGCACCGATGGATGTTCGGTCAGTGTTAGCTTGTATTCTCGCTCATCTGATTACTCAGCTCTCGTCACTGCTATCGTAGCTTCTAACATAACGGATCGTCAGCCATGCTTTGGAATTGACACTCATAATTGGAACATTCCGGCGAACATACCACTAGCGGATCCGGAGGTTTATAGGCCTCAGCGCGTCGATCTATTAATTGGAGCAAGTCTATTTTACGATCTCCTTTGTGTTGGTCAGATCAAGCTACTGCCAGGATTGCCTTCAATTCAGAAAACTCGCTTGGGATGGGTCGTGTCTGGAGCCTGTTCTCGTGTAAATCGGTCTTCTTTAATGGTTGCTCGCGCTTCGGCCGTTGTTACGGAGGATAACAATTCAGATGAGCAACTTGAAGTGCTTCTTCAGAGGTTTTGGGAGGTTGAGAATTGCATCGAACCAATAGTAAAATCTACCAAAGAAGAACTGGATTGTGAAGCTCATTTTGTTCAGCACGTCCGTCGATTACAAAGTGGCGATTACTGCGTTCGGCTGCCAGCTAAATATAGTTTGGATCTCTTGGGAGAATCTTACAATCAAGCGCGTCGCAGATTCCTGTCCCTTGAGCGGAAGTTAAATCGTCGCCCTGATGTGAAGGCTCAGTATGCTGCCTTCATAAGTGAGTATCTTGACTTAGGTCATATGTCTCCTGTTCCTGCCCAATCAATCAGCAACTGCCGATATTTTCTACCTCACCATTGTGTCATGAAAGAAGAGAGTTCTACGACCAAGCTTCGGGTCGTTTTTGATGGATCTGCTTCAACATCATCTGGCTACTCCTTGAATGATGTTTTAATGGCTGGCCCCGTAATTCAACCCAAACTCTTTCATATTATTGCTCGATTTCGTTCATACGCAGTTGCGATTACGGGAGATATCTGTAAGATGTATCGGTGCGTACGAGTATCACCCGAGGACAGCAACTTGCAGTGTATTCTGTGGAGAAACTCCACGCAAGAGGACTTGCGCGTGTTTCAATTGGATACCGTTACTTATGGGACGAAGCCTGCCTCTTATTTATCAGTGCGAGTGATGCATCAGTTGGCAACCGACGAGCAGGTAGATTTTCCAGTTGGAGCTGAAATTCTTCGCCGTGATTTCTACGTGGATGATTTAATATCTGGCGCCAGCTCTCAGGAAGAGGCCATCCTCATTCGTGAGCAAACGGCTGCAATCTTGTCCAGAGGTCAGTTCAGATTGAGGAAGTGGTGCTCAAACGTGCCCGCTGTGCTGGATGGAGTTCCTGATGAGGACAAAGAAACTTATTTGAAGTTCGATGATGGCAGCCATTTTACTAAGACACTAGGACTCGCTTGGGACCCGGTCTCTGATCAACTTTTATTTTCGTTCTCGGCCCTAGAAGCGTCTCCGAATCCCTGCAGGCGCTCTGTGTTATCAACCATAGCGCGGTTTTACGATCCTCTCGGACTTGCTGGTCCTGTAATTACGAAAGCAAAAATCTTTCTTCAGCGTTTGTGCAAGGAGAAGTTAGCCTGGGATGAAAGCCTCCCAGCCTCGCTAAGTACGGAGTGGCAAGAAATGTGCAGCAGTTTTGGACAGATTCGTCGACTTGAGTTTCCTCGCCTTGTTCTCCTTTCAGACTCCGAGATAGAAGTTCACGGATTCTGCGATGCCAGCATCGAGGCTTATGGTGCATGCATCTATGTCGTGTCAAAAGGTCAGCATCCCAGCAGTCACTTACTTTGTGCCAAATCTCGTGTTGCGCCTCTGAAGACACTTACGGTTCCAAAATTGGAGCTTTGTGGAGCTGAGTTGTTGGCAAGGCTCATATCTGAAATAGCCGGAATGCATGTCTTCAAGGGAAGGTTGTACTGTTGGTGTGATTCGGCGGTTGCACTTTCCTGGATTCGGGATGAGTCGTCAAGATTTAACATATTCGTCGCAAATAGAGTGGCAGCGATTCAGGAAATGACCGACAACATGACATGGCGTTATGTTCCCACAGGTTTAAACCCAGCCGACATTCTGTCTCGAGGGGCTCTTCCGACTGAGCTGAACGATTCTCTCCTTTGGGCTCATGGACCTCCATTTCTTTGTGGTCCCTCAGATGACTGGCCGCCCACAGTATTACCGGATAAGCCAGCCCTTGAGCTTCGCCGGAGTACTCTTCTAGTAAAATCTCCCTACATTGACATTGTAGCTGACTCCAAGTATGCGAATTCGTTCATTTCCTTGCAACACGTTTTCGGATACGTTTACAAGTTTTGCAATCGCATTCGGCATCCCGGACTGATTGTCTCAGACGTTGAGCATGGAACACAATTATTGCTGCGACTAGTCCAGCGTTCTCATCTATGGGAGGACATGAAGTCGCTGCGGTCCAGAGGATCAGTTTCCCCATCTAGCTCCCTTGCATCATTGTCGCCATTCATGGATCAGTTTGGTCTGCTCAGGGTTGATGGTCGACTGAAGAACTCTTCGTTGGATTTTGATGGCCGTCATCCAATTATCTTACCCAGCAGTCATCCACTAACTCTTTCCATTATCTCTCACTTTCATGAGCGGAATCTCCACGCTGGACCTCGAGCGTTGCTTGGACTTATTCGATCCCAATATTGGCCCATTGGGGGGAGGAAGACTGTAAACAAGGCAGTGAACAAATGCGTAAGATGCTTTCGAATGAAGCCTAGAGTATTGGAGCATATTATGGCGGATCTTCCAAAGGAGCGGCTCGACGGTTCTCATGCCTTTGAGATCACCGGCGTCGACTTTTGTGGGCCATTTTTCTACAAATCGGAGACACGCAATAAGGGTCCAGTCAAGTGTTACGTCTGTGTCTTCATTTGCTTCGCTACCAAGGCTGTTCATCTGGAGCTGATTAAGGATTTGTCCACACTTGCCTTTCTTCATGGATTAAAGCGCTTCATATGTACCCGACGGAAGCCGCGACAAATTTGGTCGGACAACGCAACAAATTTTGTCGGCGCTAGGAATGAGCTGATGGAGTTAAAACGCCTGTTCCTCAGCGATGATCATCAGAAGGCTGTGCTAGATTTTTGCTTGGTGGAATCTATAGACTGGCACTTCATTCCTCCGCGCTCCCCGCATTTTGGTGGCCTTTGGGAAGCGGCAGTTAAGACGGCCAAATACCACTTCTACCGTGCGATAGGCAGCTCGGTTCTTGGATTTGACGAACTACGGACGCTGTTATGCCACATCACGGCAGTAATTAACTCAAGACCTTTAGTTCCAATTTCAGAGAGCCCTGCCGATCTGGATGTCCTAACTCCAGCGCACTTCTTGAATGGTGGCCCTCCTGCTTCGTTCGCTGAGCCTGATGTCACACAACTAAAATTTGATCGCTTGGATGGCTGGCAGCGCGTTTCATACCTGCAGCAGCTCTTCTGGTCCCGATGGAAGGAAGAGTACATAACTTCACTACAGCAACGCTCAAAATGGCGCACTCCGAAACCCAGTTTGGCAGTCGCAGATATGGTGATTGTCAAGGATGAAAATCTTCCTCCCATGAAGTGGCCACTTGCGAGAGTGGTCGAGCTTCTACTCGGAAGAGATGGCGTTGCCCGAGTCGCCGTGCTGAAGACCTCATCTGGACTTATAAAACGAGCCGTCAACAAGCTGTGTCTGCTGCCCCTTAAAGATGCTGTTGAAGGACAGGGTTTCAACGGGGGGAGTATGTCGGGTCAAGCAGTATAAGCCTAAAGTAAATTCACATCTCGATGTTTGCTATTGCCATGCCCACTTTATTAAATTTGTATTGTTACCGCATATGCCTACTCACGGCAGCGGTTTTCGTTCGCTTATCACACACATAAGAATTCGTCTACTCGGCTTAGCAGCAGCCCGAACTGCGCTAGCTCTTTCAATCGTACTCTCTCCCGCTCGTTAAGCATTGTCTCCTAGGGCACGGCAATTACGCCGCCAGCCCTTGCGTTCAGTCTTGAGCGAATATTCAAACCCTCAAAATCATCGATCGTCACTCGTCGCAGACATAAACATATACACTTCCCATAAATAAATCTGGCATTAAGCCACGTATATACATATAATATATAACCGTTTTTAAATCTCAACAGCTAGTGAAAAAGCTCACTAGCTTAACAATAGCAATTACAATAAAAAAATGAAGTAGGACATAAATTAGACTTTAAATACTCCGGGCCCTATAAGGTAGAAAGCATAGAACAAAGAGATAATATAGTAATCTCCGACAAAAGAAATAAGAAACAAACAGTTCATAAGGATAGATTAAAAATTTTTTATTCATAGTACATGGCATGAGAAAAAAATATATATATAAATTACCAAAAAAAAAATATATACAATTTAAGATACAAAAAATAATAAATAGAACAAAACAAAAAAAAAAAAAAAAAACCAAAAAGAAAACAAAATAACTTCACTAGGTTACGTTATTTTTCAAAAGGAGGGAGATGTAGTATGCACATATATCGAGGGTACACTGTACCCAGTAATAAATTAGCAGCAATACTTTATTGCATAAACACAAATCCATCAGCGACACTTTGTCGCTGACATAAACAATCTCTAAAGAGCCCAACACATTCCCAGCGAGACGTAATACGATCGCACTTGAATGTAGCGGGCAACGGTCAGAACCTAGTCAGCATAAATGCAGGGTTCTGACCGTATATACATAATATACTATGTGCATGCGCCTCTCCGTTCTTCAGCAACGTTTCCGTTGCTTAATATATATATCCACACATACATATACTTATGTATGACGCTGCTCCGCTGCCGGCTTCACCAGCATAGCAATGGGCAGCGTTAGGGTAAGCTAATTCATAAGAAGAACTGTAAGAATTATTCAAGAAATATACTTTGATCCGACCAGACGTGTCGGGTCCAACCACATCAACCGTTGAACTTAAAATCGAACTTATTACATTCATTCTGTTATCACAGGTGCTCTCGGAGGGATGAAGCACCAGTTCACCCCTCTCTCCGCTGCGTAGTTCTGCAGTTCCTCCCTGCTCCTGAGAACTGCCGCTTGGAGCTCCCTGAGCACGTTGCTCGCTCCCACGAAGTTGGTCGCGTTGTCGCTGTACATCTTCTCCTGCAGTCCCCGTCTCCCAACGAACCTTTTGAAGACATTTAGAAAGGCGTCAGTTGAGAGGTCTGAGACAAGTTCCAGATGGACTGCTTTTGAGGCGAAACAAACAAAAACGGCAACGTACATTTAACGGGTGGTCTACCTCTGATTCTATAGCTTACGTAGAACGGCCCACAGAAATCTACGCCAGCTACTCTGAACGGCCGACCCTCACGAAGGCGGTCACCTGGCAAATTTCCCATTATTTGCCCCAACAACTTTGGCTTGTAGTGAAAGCAGTGTACGCATCTTCTAATATGCGCTGTACACACGCTTCGGGCATTGATCACCCAAACTTGCTGCCTCAGCAATCCCACAAGAACCTTTGCACCAGCATGGTAGTGCATAAGGTGCAAATGCCTGACCAAAAGGCTGACCAATTCAGATCCCTTTGGTAGCAACAGTTCAACAAGTTCCCTTGGCGTCGTATGCGATAGGGCCGTGTAGCAAGCGCCCTCCTACTCAAATTAACTTAAATTTGATGCCATTTTCATCAAACTCGTGGACGAATGGATTGTACGACTGCGATCAACTTTAAAAACGCAATGTTTCTTTCTGTCGCAGATACAAGATGTGAATCACCTCTAAGCTGCCTGAAACAGAATCGAAGCACGTAGGCCATTATACGGACCAACTTAGCAAACTTCGATTGTCGGTTGATCAAATTTAAAATTTCGAATTTAGAATTTGGAAATATTTTTTTATGTGTTCCCGACGATCGCAGGAGAGCAGCTGGCACTTCGGCAGGACATGCACTGGAAGTGCGCCTTTGAGGGCCGTTGCCGTGTGGAGCCTATGTCGCATTATTTGAGCTATTCGAATCCGCGCTACAACCATGTCAACCTACGCCCAGCGATAACTATTTGGTGATGCACGATCATCACTTTGGTCTAATGTTCATGCACACGGGCGATCACAAGATCATCGCAGTCGGTGGCCAGATCAATTGGTATTCGAGAAATGTCATACGAACGATGGTGTACTCTCCCAAACTGGGAGAGACTATGACTGATTGCACCCTTTACGCCATTATCCACGAATTCGCGGAATTTAATTCTGCGCGTTTCCTTTACAAAGCGATCCATCGCGCGAGACGCCCTCGATGTCCATTACGCCTTCTAAGTTTTTTTCATTTTCCGCCACAACTGTCCCCCACGTCGCAACTCGGCAACTGGGATGCTCCCTCAAAATATTCCGGCGTCCCATTGTGTTCAGCCACAATATAGGAGGGGGCAGGACGTTTGCGTGGGGAACTAAGGCGCCATTAAAAATGTTTCTAAATATTATTTTAACAAAAAATGATTTTTTACGCAAACTTGTTTACTGTTGGAATGTATTACTGGCCCTCTCGCTTGCACTGGCTGCATATATTAAACTATGTTTAAAATATAAAAAACATAAAAGAGCAAAACCAACCACAAAAGAGTATCCATATTAACGGAACTGGAAGTTTTCGTTTCGCCGAATCCTGATGTAACGATTACAAGTTTAAAGTGCGATATTTCTAGAGATGACACGCAAATATTAAATGATATCCGTTCGAAAGCTCGCCGCCATGAAACTATACATGGCATCTACATGGCAACCCTCAAAAAATGCCAAAAACAATAATGTTGCATATTGCATTTATTGCTTTTTTAAAATTTAAAATGTTCGGACCATTCCTTCGCCAAATCGTTCCTCCATTAATAATCCGAACTGGTTCAGATTCAACACTCTGATAGATATGGTCATCCCCTTTGATTCTGGGTTTTCAGTTTTCTCGTATCGTGAATATTGTGTATGCCACAGTTTTTCGTCCCTTATGCAGTCGGAAGGGGGCGGAATAAGGGCCGTGAGGCCGATTTTTTGCAATTTCAATGATAACCATGAGGATTTTTCGCGAATGATGCCAATCTGTTGGCAGGACTCTCCCGATCACGAAACGGTATGGCACGTCCAGATCGGTCCAAAATTCAATCAATCGGCGCAAAAACCAAGAAATTTCGGATCTGAGTACCAGGCGAACAGAAATCGCAGAAGTTAGCTGGTTTTTTGTCACCAAATGTATGCTGCACTTTTTAATTTTAATTTTATTTTAGTTGCTTGCTGCTGATTTCCTTTTGCCTGGTATCCCAGATCTGAATTTCTCGTTTTTCCATTTGAGCTACCGCAAGTTGAAAGTTGTTGTTGTACAACAACAACCATTTGTTGTACAACAAATCGACCACAACAACAATGCATTTTTTTTTTGTTGTTTTCTCCATTATTTGTGGGCTGATCTGGGCGTGCGACATTACATCATTGAAATTGCCAAAAATCGGGCACCAGCCGGACGACTCCTTCGTCCAGATTGGCCTCGCCCTTGCTCCACTGGGCCCGCTGCTGCAGGCTGAGCAGGTAATCCCGCGACCACTTGCGCCAAAAGCGCAGTTTGAGCTCCAACAACTGTTGCCAACGCTTCAAGGATCCGGGTGCGGGCTTGTTGTTGGGATCTTCGGGCATGGATCCGTGCGGCAGGCCCAGCAGCGGTTGGCCGATGAGCAAGTGCCCAGGACTGATGGCTTCCCAGTCCTTCGGGTCGCTGGTGTCCGCCACGAGGGGCCTGGAGTTGAGCAACGCCTCGACCTCCACCAGGTGCGTGCTCAAATCGTCCGGCGTGAGGTTGGCGTCGCCTTGACTGCTGCTTCCCACAGCCCGCTGAAGTGTGGTGTGTAGTATGCACATATATCGAGGGTACACTGTACCCAGTAATAAATTAGCAGCAATACTTTATTGCATAAACACAAATCCATCAGCGACACTTTGTCGCTGACATAAACAATCTCTAAAGAGCCCAACACATTCCCAGCGAGACGTAATACGATCGCACTTGAATGTAGCGGGCAACGGTCAGAACCTAGTCAGCATAAATGCAGGGTTCTGACCGTATATACATAATATACTATGTGCATGCGCCTCTCCGTTCTTCAGCAACGTTTCCGTTGCTTAATATATATATCCACACATACATATACTTATGTATGACGCTGCTCCGCTGCCGGCTTCACCTGCATAGCAATGGGCAGCGTTAGGGTAAGCTAATTCATAAGAAGAACTGTAAGAATTATTCAAGAAATATACTTTGATCCGACCAGACGTGTCGGGTCCAACCACATCAACCGTTGAACTTAAAATCGAACTTATTACATTCATTCTGTTATCACATGGCGACCGTGACAAGTTCACGAAGCTACAATGCTAAGTTTTAATATTTAATGAAAAAAAAAGTGCTGTGATTCCACTGCAAAGCAACAGTTCTCGACCAGTCAAACCAACAAGAAGGAAAATGAGAGCTAAGTGGCGTAAGAAGCGTAAGCGCAGAAAGATGCGTGCAAGGTCCAAGTAGACGAAGCACAGCACCGTCGACCACTGAATGGAACTTTTGACTTACAAGCTAATCTAAACCAACAACCACGCACATACACAAAACCAAACGCCCACAAAGCCTGTGCGATGACCAGCGCAGGCACTGCTTAACGCGCTTATGAGTGACGACAACACAGATTCTGCTCCTATTGAGCAAAGGGAAGCACTTTCAATTCAGGAGTACCTGAAGGTGTTTCCAAACGATGGAAACATGAGCACGAGGTGCATGAGAGGCAAACCGCCGCTTATGCCAACGTGGGAAATGAGCACGAGGTGCATGAGAGGCAAACCGCCGCTTATGCCAGCGAGGGAACAGGCAGCCAAAGCAGACATAACCATAAGCATATATTAAGAATTGTAATGCCCGACGACAATTGAGTCGACCGGCAAGAAGGTTGGCCCGTACAGCCATCCGAAAACATTAGGCAGGAAAACCAAATGTCTTGTTTTGCACTCTCTAATTATTAATGATCAATAATTAATGTTTAGTAATAAGATAAGTAAATTTGATAATATAGAAAGTAATTATTATACACCCAAAATGGGGTTAATTGATACTAAAACAGTGGACTCCACTGCTAATGTAATAAATAAAATCGAATCAACAAATGTAAATTCACAATTAACGAATATATTATTGTTAATAATTGTCATAATTCTAAGCGCATATGTTCTTTATAAAGCATATCTCTTGCACAATAAGTGCATAACGAAAAGGGCCCTAAGCCATGCAAATGATCTAGATAAGGTCTAGTAAATGCCAACGAGCAACCAATAAAAACAAATAAAATTTTTAGTAAAAGAAAACAAAAACAAAAATATATATATCGTTGCATTAGGCCATGTACTATTAAAACTAGGTAGATCCCCGTTCATAGGGTAGTATGGAATGGCAACAGATTTATATTAGGCTAAAAGCAATTAGGGAAACCATGTTAAATTTTTTTTTAAATTGATCTATAACTAATGTTTAATGTTAACAAAATAAGTAATATAGAAAAACATACGATACACCAAGAACGTGGTTAGTCGGAAATAAATGTAACATCCGAATATATATATATATATATATTTTATATACCTATATAGTTGTCTTTGCATATGCTAGGTATTACCAAAATTTAGAACAAGCACCTTCATAAAACAAAACAATGTTTAATATACAGACAAAAAAAAACGTCACTAGAAAACAAAAGTGTATGAATTGGCCATAAATTTTACTTCTTCGATGAAGAAATTCTTCGTAATAGTTCTAACAACTACAGGTTGAACAAATTGTGGCTACTACTCCTGGCGATTCCTATTCCTGGCCCCCCTAGAGCCTGTGGTACTAGGGGTGAGGCTACGTTAAAAGATTCAAAATTCCAATATTTTTCTGAGTAAATTCGAGTATACTTAAGTGTTACTACATTTTTTATCCCAACCTGTTGCGCGTATGGCGCGTATAGCCGAATAATTGTTAATACAAATCCTTTGTGTTCAGGACCTTCTTCTGCAGGACCTACTTTTTGTTACTTCTACTTGTTATCATTTTTGACAAGGCGTCCTTCGGTTTCGAAGTGACCGAAAATTCTGTTTCCAACCTAATTGTACGTCCAATTTCGTTGGAGAGGTGTGAAGGCTTTTGGCCTACATTAAGAAATTCTAATTTCTCTTCCATTGTTATTTCTGTTCTAACTGGTTCTGTTTGATTTTGTGGTTCTGATATATTCTGATATATTAGGCTATGTTAAGAAAATCAAGATGCGTCTGTGCCACTGTTATTTCAATTAAAACGGGTTACTAGACAATCAGTTTGGGTTTCTACGCATTGCATAGATTCCTAGTGCAGGCATAGCATACCAAAATAATTATTATCTTTGGCAAGGTCGAAACTCGTCCTATGTCCAGCCTCGACGTTTAAGTTTTTCACTATACTA
Source organism: Drosophila azteca (assembly GCA_005876895.1). Taxonomy (NCBI): domain Eukaryota; kingdom Metazoa; phylum Arthropoda; class Insecta; order Diptera; family Drosophilidae; genus Drosophila; species Drosophila azteca. The sequence goes on from VCKU01000033.1 coordinate 63,678, forward strand.
GACCGCGTTGGTCTAACGATTCATCTAATGTCCCATATGTACGTCAATGTTCGACGTTTAAGTTTTTCACAATACTAGACCGAGTTGGTCTAAAGATTCACATAATGCCTGACACGTATGTACGTCCATATTGAAGGCTTTTCAACATTAATTTAATGTTAATTTAAAAACGGACACTAACTTTAAAAGTTACGAAAGTTAAACGTTACCTGAAGTCGAATCTTCTTCAGCATTCTTGTTGACCCTTAGTAGGTCATTGTAAACCAGATACTTTGGTTCAAAGAAATCAGGAACCCCAGAAGTAGTACCAGCCAGGGTGGATAAAGGCCAATTTCAAAAATAGTAATTGAAAAAAATGGGATTGAAAAAAAAAGTCCTGAAGTCACTACCAGGCAACAAAGATCTAAGTAGACAAAAATCCTGCGCAGGAAATAAAAGAGTAGAATTGCCCAGGCAATTCTACGAGAAAAAAGCTTCAAAGCCCAACGTCTTCGAATCATCAACGAGGTACGTAAAGTAGTGACCTTGCTTGTGAAAATATGCTATGTTTCTTTAAACATGGTAAGAAAATTACAGCAAGATATGACGTTAGCGATTTATATACTAATGGAACCTTCGACTTAGGTCAATGCTTCCAAAGGCTTGAAATGCAAGCCGGTATACATAAAATCAGCCAACTCAAAGTGGCACCGTGGGAAAATATCTTTGAACATGCTTCAATAGATAATTTCAAGAAAATGGGCAATAAAACATTGAAATCATTACGAGTAGCGCTACTCAACCCGGTGACCCTGATTAAAAATAATAAAGAAAAAGAAGCTATTTTGTCTACAAACCATGACGATCCTATACAGCTAAAGCAATATCTGAGTCTTTTATTCTGAAGTACGGTCCAATGAAGACGTTCATAACGGACATGGGAACAGAATATTAGGATTCAGCCATACAAGACGATCAATTATTCAAACACAAATCTTTTTACATCTTCCGCATCTACACACATACATAACATATGCAGGGATAGATATAAATATATATAGCAATTACAATAAAAAAATGAAGTAGGACATAAATTAGACTTTAAATACACCGGGCCCTATAAGGTAGAAAGCATAGAACAAAGAGATAATATAGTAATCTCCGACAAAAGAAATAAGAAACAAACAGTTCATAAGGATAGATTAAAAATTTTTTATTCATAGTACATGGCATGAGAAAAAAATATATATATAAATTACCAAAAAAAAAAATATATACAATTTAAGATACAAAAAATAATAAATAGAACAAAACAAAAAAAAAAAAAAAAAAAACCAAAAAGAAAACAAAAAAACTTCACTAGGTTACGTTATTTTTCAAAAGGAGGGAGATGTAGTATGCACATATATCGAGGGTACACTGTACCCAGTAATAAATTAGCAGCAATACTTTATTGCATAAACACAAATCCATCAGCGACACTTTGTCGCTGACATAAACAATCTCTAAAGAGCCCAACACATTCCCAGCGAGACGTAATACGATCGCACTTGAATGTAGCGGGCAACGGTCAGAACCTAGTCAGCATAAATGCAGGGTTCTGACCGTATATACATAATATACTATGTGCATGCGCCTCTCCGTTCTTCAGCAACGTTTCCGTTGCTTAATATATATATCCACACATACATATACTTATGTATGACGCTGCTCCGCTGCCGGCTTCACCAGCATAGCAATGGGCAGCGTTAGGGTAAGCTAATTCATAAGAAGAACTGTAAGAATTATTCAAGAAATATACTTTGATCCGACCAGACGTGTCGGGTCCAACCACATCAACCGTTGAACTTAAAATCGAACTTATTACATTCATTCTGTTATCACAGGTGCTCTCGGAGGGATGAAGCACCAGTTCACCCCTATCTCCGCTGCGTAGTTCTGCAGTTCCTCCCTGCTCCTGAGAACTGCCGCTTGGAGCTCCCTGAGCACGTTGCTCGCTCCCACGAAGTTGGTCGCGTTGTCGCTGTACATCTTCTCCTGCAGTCCCCGTCTCCCAACGAACCTTTTGAAGACATTTAGAAAGGCGTCAGTTGAGAGGTCTGAGACAAGTTCCAGATGGACTGCTTTTGAGGCGAAACAAACAAAAACGGCAACGTACATTTTAACGGGTGGTCTACCTCTGATTCTATAGCTTACGTAGAACGGCCCACAGAAATCTACGCCAGCTACTCTAAACGGCCGACCCTCACGAAGGCGGTCACCTGGCAAATTTCCCATTATTTGCCCCAACAACTTTGGCTTGTAGTGAAAGCAGTGTACGCATCTTCTAATATGCGCTGTACACACGCTTCGGGCATTGATCACCCAAACTTGCTGCCTCAGCAATCCCACAAGAACCTTTGCACCAGCATGGTAGTGCATAAGGTGCAAATGCCTGACCAAAAGGCTGACCAATTCAGATCCCTTTGGTAGCAACAGTTCAACAAGTTCCCTTGGCGTCGTATGCGATAGGGCCGTGTAGCAAGCGCCCTCCTACTCAAATTAACGTAAATTTGATGCCATTTTCATCAAACTCGTGGACGAATGGATTGTACGACTGCGATCAACTTTAAAAACGCAATGTTTCTTTCTGTCGCAGATACAAGATGTGAATCACCTCTAAGCTGCCTGAAACAGAATCGAAGCACGTAGGCCATTATACGGACCAACTTAGCAAACATCGATTGTCGGTTGATCAATTGCACAATGCAATTAGATTCACCATCACCTACCCCAAGCGCACATACCACTGCACTTTTCTTATCTTCAGAAGTTTTCACTTCTGACGCTATCTCGAACTGATGAAGTTGAGGCCATCGATCTTTTTCTGCCATTAAAAAGCTTGGCCCATTGAACCACAAGGAGCTCACAATGTCGTCAACATCTGTTCCCCTTGAAACCAAGTCTGCTGGATTAGTATCCGTTGGAACGTGACGCCATACGACTCCAGTTGACAGTTCTTGACATTCTGCTACTCGATTCGCGACGAATGTACCCAACGTACCCGAATCACGCTCCAACCAATATAGCGTGACCTGCGAATCTGACCAGAAATTTACGCTTTCTATCGTAAATTTGGTCATTGTGGTCGACACTTGTTGCTAGAGTTTGGCCAGCAATAGTGCTGCACAAATCTCTAACCGGGGTATTGTCTTTACGCTCAGCGAAGCTACCCTCGACTTTGCCGTGAGCAATGATACGCGAACGTCTTCGTCGTTGCATGTTCGCACGTATATGCAGCAACCGTAGGCGTCACTGGATGCGTCAGCAAAGCCGTGAATTTGAACCCCTTGGTACAGCGTCAAACATACGTAAGGAGGGATTGAAATTTTGTGCAAATCCCGCAAGGTATTGGTGAACCTATTCCACTCAGTGTGTAGACTCATAGGAATCGCCTCATCCCAGTCTACCTTTAGCCACCATAAGTCCTGCAACAGCATTTTTGCCTTAGTGACAATTGGACACAACAAACCAAGAGGGTCAATCAAACGAGAGGCTATCGACAATATATTGCGTTTTGTGGGATTCAGGGAGGCAAAACTGTCCACGTCCAGATGGTATTTACATCATCATCTTGAGGTGCCCAGCGCATTCCAAGCGTTTTGACTGAGCTTTGCTCATCAACCTTAATGTTGATTTCCTCATTCTTTCCAGATTGAGTCGGGCAATTGAAAGCCCACTTGGCCAACGGAAATCCTCCTGACTTCAAAATATCCCGAACCTGGCTGCAAATTGTGTTCAGTTCTTTTAAACTGTCTGCACCTGCCAGCATATCGTCGACATAAAAACAATTGCGAATCACTTCCGCGCCAATGGTATGTGATTGTGCGAAACTATCTGCCAATTCGAATAAGCAACGTACAGCCAAAAAGGGTGCTGACGCTGTACCGTATGTAACAGTATTCAACCTGTATGCCTGTATGTTTTGTGAAGTGTTTTCTCTCCACAAGACAAGCTGGAAGTCTCTGTCTTCCTCAGAAACATTTATCTGCCTGTACATTTTCGAAATATCGGCAGTTACGGCATATTTGTTCAACCGAAAGTTGACCAATGTTGAATACAACTCCCTCTGAATAGTTGGCCCCACCATTAGTGCTTCGTTCAGCGATACTGTTGTTGATGTTTTGCTGGAAGCATCGAACACAACACGATGTTTGGTTGAGGTACTCTCAGGTCTGAGAACGCATTGGTGAGGAATATAGTAATGCTGTTCTAGAGGAGCAGACTTCAAAATGGACATATGTCCCAAATCCAAATACTCTTTCATGAAGTCATGGTACATACGATGCACAAACCTTAGTTTTACTATCGGTGGTTGCACCACCCACCATTGCGATAGCAAGGGAAGTTGGCTCACGTTTAAGCCGAAGCCTCTGTGCTAGGCTCTCAGACATCAAATTTATTTGAGAGCCACTATCGAGCAAAGCTCTTGCTGGATGTAACTGTCTGAATCTGTCTTTGATGCTTACGATCGCGGTAGCCAGAACGACTTGATTCGCATTGAGCATGTGACCTACGTATGCCTCCGACGTTGAGGCTTGAAGTGCCGCTGCTTCACCTTGCCCTGATGCAGTGTACCGATGAAGGAGCGAATGGTGAGGCTTTGAGCACACCCTACACTTCGCTGCCTTGCAACTCGATACTGTATGTCCCGTGGTCAAACAATTGAGGCACAGTTTTTGAGTTTTAGCATACTTAGACATTTATTGTCGTAGACTGACTTCAGACTGGCAAGGGCCTTAGGGTAATTGCAGTCTGTCATCTGAAAGGGTTTTACTACACCCAATGCTTCATCTGACAAACACGATACGAGATGGTTAAACTTTTCTACGTTTGTCAAAGAAGCATCGTCGTCAATAAGGCTTTGGAACAGGCACATGAAATTTTTGTACTCCGAATGTTTGCCACTAAACTTCGGCAAACGCATTTTCGGCAGCTGCGATCGCTGGCTGTGTGTGTGTGTGTGTGTCGAACCGTGAATTCCCTGAGCAGTCATGCTGCATCTGTGTGTCGGATCTTGGTTTAATTGCATTCATAAACAATGCTTTAGTGACGACACACAGATCCTCCAACGGCCCTCTACTGTCATTGGTTGGACTCAAAATGTCCAACTCTGCCTGCAGGTTCATAGCCTTATCGATATAATCCTCTAAAAGTTCTAGGCGACAAGCTAATTCGGTTTTGTCCGATGAAATCTGCTTCGATCTAAAGGCTGTTTGCACGCGTGCAATATCAGCACTGACCTTTTCAAACCTTTGTTGACACAATGCCAACTTGGCACTGTTGGCCGTTCAGCTGTTGGACGTTCCACAGTTGGCCTATCGGACTCAGACAGAGTTGACATGCGAAAAAGGAACTACCTTCAATACCGTACCCAAAGTTCGCCAAACTCTTCAAGCTACCCTCGCACACGCACTGCAGCTATGTACCAAAAAAACACCAAGCTTGCTTACCCAAACACACAAACGCCCTGGCGCAATATGTGAACAAACAAACGAAAGCGGTCCAAGCGACCGAAAGTAAGCAAGCCCGATGCTCGCTGCTGCCACTTTGTGGGCAACAGGGGTAGAGTGCAAAGTGCGGGGGATCAAAGAGTAAGTGAGAGAATTTGGCGCGAGCGCACGCACAAGACGAAAGTAATACAGGCGCTCGAACCAAGCTGACCTGTATGGTATGCCAAAACGGGGGAGAAGAGAATAAGCGGTAAATTTGGCGCGAGCGCTCGCACACACAAACTAATATATAACCGATGCAAGCACAGAGCGAGCAAGGTTAACGAACGCACGAAATATCAGCTGCTGGTGCCCAAGAACCTTTACCAAGCGTTGCGTGTATGTGCAATTGCAAGCAGATTTCTGTAGGTGTGTATGTATATTGTATTGTACGTTGCGGTTAAATCAAAGCGAACAACCGAAAAGACACTGCGACGCTTTGCGATTGCACACACACACGACCAATGTTATTAAATGCACTAGATAGACCACCGTTTATAATGTATATATATTATATTTTGATATAGTTAAATAAATTTTTAGCTAAATATGTACATATGTGTTGCCGCTTTGGTTATGCACATTAAAGGGTGGTCAGCATGAGCATACGTATATATGGCGTAGGTATGTTCGACGAATTCGAACTTATGTACATATATTTGTACACACGTATACTTGCGACACTTTCACCTAATGCACATTAATTTGGCCGAATAAGGTATAAAAAGGAAGGTGCCAGAAATTGAGCTGTGTTCTCTGTGTTTGACTGTTAGCACATACACACGCACATATGTATATCACTGCAGTTGATCGTTTTGGCCGGACAAGCGAACAATATATTGCGACACAACGTAAATCAACCGGTGAGACTCAATTTTTGGCACAGAATACCTGCAAACTTTCTAGCGAATCTATAGAAAGTAATCGTCCTGTTTTGGCGTCCATCAGCACTTCAAATTAGGCAGCGTCCAAGATGGCGAGGGTCCAAAAGGTCACGTCTGTGGCTTCAAATACGGCAGCGTCCAAAATGGCGAGGGTCCAAAAGGGCACGTCTGTGGCACGGTTCAAACTGCAACTTGGCGCTTTTTCACACGCGAGCCTAAGCCACCACTGAGCGAAAGAACTGAAATCAACACGAAAACTAAAAAACCGAAGTCCCTGCTCGGGCGCCAATGAAAAATCTAATAATTTTTAGATTACAAACAAACTAAATGAATTGAATAAGACGCGGTTTTTCTTTTCGATTCAACTTCAATTTATTGTTAACAAACGAGTGCAGTGGCTTTGGGCGTATTTCGACAAGTGAAGTCCGGTCCCACACCACTCTTCCCATCAACCCTCGTCGTCCGCACGCAACCCAATTTGCCGTCGGCGATCGAGAAGGTCGGCTTGCGGGTCACCCGAAGATGGAGAGGCTGGCGGCTCTCTTCTCTCTTGAAATAGGGTTTTTAACATAGGTTTTTATTTCTTTATTTATTCTCTGCTCCAACAATAATGTTTATACAGAATCACACAGAACTACAGAATGAACAGAAACACTAAAACACTACCATAACACCGACATTTTTAATTATTTACACCAAAAAACAACCAAAGACACTGAACACTTTTCTTAGACACTTTTCTAAATTGGCAGCAGCCAACAAGTGGACTTTAGTGTATTAGATTTCGACGCATACGATTATTACTTCAACTCCTTTGCCACTGCAGACGATAAGCGATTTCTGAGCAATCGGAAGATCATCAAAAAAGTTGTACAGCTGGGATACCGCACCACCAACCTGCCCTACGGCACCGATGAGTTCGATAAACGTTTGGCTATCGCCAAACAGGCCATCAGACCAAAGATGGAGATGAAGCGGCTGTTGGGCGACTTTATGTCACCCACGAATGATGATCCGGTACTGATCGAGTTCAAACGACGCGAGGTACCCAATTTGAATAAGTATTTATCGATGAGTGTGTTGCAAATTCATATTTGACAAGACATTGATGATGATGGCTTCCCACACACAGACCATAGTGCTTACTTCGTATATATCCAGAGATGGAGATGAGATATCTGGGATATCCTTATAGTGCGTCCTTAGCATGCATTGAAGTGATGCCATCCACATTCACTCACATCCTCAAAGTGGAGGAGGATATGGGACGGTGCCATCACCGGATAGTGTTTCTATGTCGAACCCCACAACGAGTACTAGTACTTGTTAAATGGTTAAAAAGTGACCTCAAATTCTGCCGAATTTTTAATAAAATTTACAATTTCGAATTTAGAATTTGGAAATATTTTGTATGTGTTCCCGACGATCGCAGGAGAGCAGCTGGCACTTGGGCAGCGGTGCCAACGAATTAAAGGACATCGACTGGAAGTGCGTCTTTGAGGGCCGTTGCCGTGTGAAGCCTAAGTCGCATCATTTGAGCTATTCGAATCCGCGCTACAACCTTGTCAAGTATACGCCCAGCGATAACTATTTGGTGATGCACGATCATCACTTTGGTCTAATGTTCATGCACACGGGCGATCACAAGATCATCGCAGTCGGTGGCCAGATCAATAGGTATTCGAGAAATGCCATACGAACGATGGTGTACTCTCCCAAACTGGGAGAGACTATGACTGACGATCCACGAATTCGTGGAATTGAATTCTGCGCGTTTCCTTTACAAAGCGATCCATCGCGCGAGACGCCCTCGATGTCCATTACGCCTTCTAAGTTTTTTTCATTTTCCGCCACAACTGTCCCCCACGTCGCAACTCGGCAACTGGGATGCTCCCTCAAAATATTCCGGCGCCCCATTGTGTTCAGCCACAATATAGGAGGGGGCAGGACATTTGCGTGGGGAACTAAGGCGCCATTGAAAATGTTTCTAAATATTATTTTAACAAAAAATTATTTTTTACGGAAACTTGTTTACTGTTGGAATGTTTTACTGGCCCTCTCTCTTGCACTGTTTGCATATATTAAACTATATTTAAAATATAAAAAACATAAAAGAGCAAAACCAACCACAAAAGAGTATCCATATTAACGGAACTGGAAGTTTTCGTTTCGCCGAATCCTGATGTCACGATTACAAGTTTAAAGTGCGATATTTCTAGAGATGACACGCAAATATTAAATGATATCCGTTCGAAAGCTCGCCGCAATGAAACTATACATGGCATCTACATGGCAACCCTCAAAAAATGCCAAAAACAATAATGTTGCATATTGCATTTATTGCTTTTTTTAAATTTAAAATGTTCGGACCATTCCTTCGCCAAATCGTTCCTCCATTAATAATCCGAACTGGTTCAGATTCAACACTCTGATAGATATGGTCATCCCCTATGATTCTGGGTTTTCAGTTTTCTCGTATCGTGAATATTGTGTATGCCACAGTTTTTCGTCCCTTATGCAGTCGGAAGGGGGCGGAATATACACCTATACTCTTTGAGTACCGGGTATAAAAACCAGTATTTTTGTTTACGCTATATCTCGGCCAAACAGGATGAGATCGGCGAAGGACCTACTTTTCCAGTATCGTAAGGGCCGTGAGGCCGATTTTTTGCAATTTCAATGATAACCATGAGGATTTTTCGCGAATGATGCCAATCTGTTGGCAGGACTCTCCCGATCACGAAAAGGTATGGCACGTCCAGATCGGTCCAAAAATAGCCGAGATATAGTGCAATGTAAAATTCAATCAATCGGCGCAAAAACCAAGAAATTTCGGATCTGAGTACCAGGCGAACAGAAATCGCAGAAGGTCGCTGGTTTTTTGCCCCCAAAAGTATGCTGCACTTTTTAATTTTAATTTTATTTTAGTTGGTTACTGCTGATTTCCTTTTGCCTGGTATCCCAGATCTGAATTTCTCGTTTTTCCATTTGAGCTACCGCAAGTTGAAAGTTGTTGTTGTACAACAACGACCATTTGTTGTACAACAAATCGACCACAACAACAATGCATATTTTGTTTTGTTGTTTTATCCATTATTTGTGGGCCGATCTGGGCGTGCGACATTACATCATTGAAATTGCCAAAAATCGGCCTCATTTTCGAAGTCGACTTTTTGATGCCAATCGATAGTCTGGATCCTTGCGTTCCTGGGAAAGTAGGTCCTTCGCCGATCTGACGCTTTTTGACCTAATACCCACCCGCTACAACCATTTTTTTTGGCATAATCTCCAATTTTAAACATTGAGAACATGAATGTATTTTCATTCCTAGATGACTTGATGTCCCTTTTTCGATTATATTAACTGATTGTTGTGCCAATCACATTACCCTAGGAACACATATAGCTGTCAAAATCGTGTATCGTTATATTTTCTATTGCTTAATATTTTCAGTTGCTCCTTACACTCCGACTAGAACAGAACAAAAATTTTGTGTAGTTTAGGGCTCCGGTTTGGTTTCAGATTTCAGTTTTTAAAATTTGTTTAAAAAATTCCCAAAATTAAAATTTGTTTTTTTTTGAGTTTTTGAAAATTTTTACGGATTGATGTACAACTGGGCGTTCTGGCCTACAGTTGGGCGATCTTCGGTACTTTAAAGTCCAAGGACGCAGATCCAATAGACCATGCGTCGACGGCCTCGAGAGGTTCATTAAGCCATTTTTTCTCATCAAATAGGTTTGCGGTGACCATCGGCACAGAAAAATACTCTATGAGCTTTGAGGTGTTGTTCTCGGAGAGTTCCCTGGCTGCCTTCGAAGTCGACGGACGAAGGTCGAGGGAATCAATTTCCACTCTTTGAGAGTGTGAACTAATGGTGGAAGTATTCGATTAGAAGACAACTTTTGGATGCTATGGATCCCTTTGAATACTTACCATCAATACTGTAGTATGCTAGTCGGAGTCTGAGCCGCCTTTTTTTGCTTGCCTTCCTGGGACTGTGCTTGCATTCTGTCTTCAATGACTATTGCCACTGTCAAACCATCGATTCGCGTAGTTTCTCAGTTTTTTGATAATTCTGAATACTTGGACTTCTCCCTCTCCGACATACCGCGCCACAAACGGGTTGCCTTTTTCATTAATATTTCATTCTGGTGGCGTGATAAATTCAATTTTTCTTGGTTTTGAATGGCACTGAACCGCAGCTCATTAAGGAAGTTACGCCATGGGATTCTCGAAGCTATCTTTGCGGAATCTTCGTCTATCTCCCGTTGCTCGACAGTCTGTAAATAAAATATAAGTCTGCCTTGTAAAAAACTCGCAAATTCTGTTAAAAAAATGCATTTTAGTGAAATGACAAACTGTGAGTGTTAAGTAAAAGACAAGACAATAATGGATCCCCGCAATGAAAAAAATTCAATTTAGGGAATACTAATTCCATTGCGAGCCATTGCGACTATAAGAGCTAGAGGAACCAAATATTATACCCAGACTCTAATGATATTACACTGATACAAGTGTATTTCAAAATTTCACAAACTCCTACGGGAATTCGTGAATTCTCAGGTTGTCTATTACTGAATGAATGAAAAATTTTAGTTAAATGAACTAAATTCATTTTATTGAATACTAATTTCATTTCGAGCCATTTCGGGGATCCATTATTGTCTTGTCTTTTACTTAACACTCACAGTTTGTCATTTCACTAAAATGCATTTTTTTAACAGAATTTGCGAGTTTTTTACAAGGCAGACTTATATTTTATTTACAGACTGTCGAGCAACGGGAGATAGACGAAGATTCCGCAAAGATAGCTTCGAGAATCCCATGGCGTAACTTCCTTAATGAGCTGCGGTTCAGTGCCATTCAAAACCAAGAAAAATTGAATTTATCACGCCACCGGAATGAAATATTAATGAAAAAGGCAACCCGTTTGTGGCGCGGTATGTCGGAGAGGGAGAAGTCCAAGTATTCAGAATTATCAAAAAACTGAGAAACTACGCGAATCGATGGTTTGACAGTGGCAATAGTCATTGAAGACAGAAGGCAAGCCCAGTCCCAGGACGACAAGCAGAGTGAAGGCGGCTCAGACTCGGACTAGCATACTACAGTATTGATGGTAAGTATTCAAAGGGATCCATAGCATCCAAAGTTGTCTTCTAATCGAATACTTCCGATTAAAAATGTTTATCAACAAACTCATGGCCATGGCCTGGGCGTCAACTTTGAACATTCGTCCACTACGTTAAATGCGAAGTTCTGTGTGAAAGTGACTTAAAAAATTCGAGTCAGTATTTTAAAAGATGTAAAAAAGTTAATTCAAGAGCGTCAATTTTGATCTTGCGGCTTCTGGCGTTTGTCGTTATTCCCATCATTCCAATTGTCATTATGCACACATGCTGGGTCCTAAAAACATAAAAAAAACAAATTATAAGAATTGTTTTACCTACATACATATATGTATGAAAAAATTCATAGATACCTATATATTTCTAAATGTCTAAATAGAGAATACACTTCTTATTTTAAGCAACTCTATGTCATGAAACACTATATATTAAAATGATGTATCGTTTTGTAACTTTATAATCCATTTAATCAACACATGTGTCCTAATTCCACACATTTTGAGGGGTCCCCTCCACAGTTTAAGAACTTCTCATTATGAAACCGTGAACGCTGGGGTGTCACTAGATTTCCAGCGAGAATCTCGAGCAATGACGACTGGAACCACACAGCCACCGAATAGAAGAAACCACGAGAGTAACAGGGAAGTGCTCAGCGACACTCAGTCATATATATATGTATGTATGTACGTATGTTATAAAATATATATAAGTTCAAATGAATTCGCAATCACTTATTAATGTTAGTTACTTTGAATTAAATTCAGCATACAACGCTTGGATGGAATAAACAACACACATGTCGGAACACAGCACCCATAGCCAAGGGAGCAGAGAACCAAAGGAGCCAAAGCGACAGAGGGAGAGGCAGCGAAAAAATGTGCGATCGCTCTGCCGACGGGCCGGCAGAAAAAAAGGGTGGAGAGTCGAGAGTCGGAAAATGGCAGCAAATACAGAGAGACCATCGGCAGCACCTTAGCCGTTTACTCTGTGAAGGAGCATACCCCTTCCGTTCCCTACCTGTGCAACACCTAGACCACGCCATCCGCAACACGCCCCTCCCGCCTATGCCCAGGTCAAGGTATACCCTGCACCGCACTCGCTAGCCACGAGTGTGGGGTACCACCGCCCACGTGCTCCGCGTATCCCTGCCCCCAGTAGCCACGCCATCCGCACCACCACCCGCGTGCATCCCCGTTCCCCACCGAGGCCTGGAGTGGCCAATCGAAAAACGAGATCGAGGAGTGGAAAATTGGCAGTGAACTGGAAAACAGGGCGCCAACAGCGAAACCAAAACCAGAGGATCCAACCGACGGGATATTGCCACGCCCAAGATGACAGGAGGAGATAATGGGAAAGCTTGTCTCGCGTAAGCGAGCTGGGGAGCAGAAAGGTGCGACAGGGATCCTTAGTAGAAACAAAATCCATAGTTAGACAAGGCAGGCAAATAAAGAAAATGTTCAGCAGAAATCACGATTGAGTTTTAATATAAATATTTTTTACATATTATTATTACCACCTCTCCAACCACCCGCAAAGCCCTCGATTCTTACCCCCTCCTGCCGCATTGTGATGCCGACTTGCCCTTTGCATGCCGGGAATTCAGCCAGTGGAGTTGTACGCGGATGCCACGACTTCCATGGACTGGGATTCCCCTCGCGTAGCAACACCTGCTCGTAACCTATTCCTCATCGTTGAGGATCACCAGTTGGCGAACATGTACGCGGACGCCACGCGTTTTGCCAAACCGGTGTTTTCCCCCTTCACGTTGAATAGCCCCCTAAACTCCTTTTCCTTCCTTCCCTGTGCAACACATAGACCACGCCATCCGCAACGCTTCCTTCTAGGCGTTACACACAACCGGTATCACCACAAATCTAATAAGCTATACTCTTCGAGTACCAGGTATAAAACTCGTTATAGAAATCGTTAGGGCTAATCAACGACAACACAATAGACCACTCTTTAAGACTACACTAAACGAAATACTAACAATACAATGTATCAATTGATGTTTAAGTCCATCAAAGAAACACTCGGATCGCAATTTTATTTACCCCGACGGCTCAGCAACTGACACCTCTATCACGTTCGCCTTCACTACAGAAAATTAAAGACGCAGGTACGGTTTATTGGCCAATTACTCTTCAGTCTCCTCAGCGGAGATTATAATGATACAAGAAGCTATCACACTAAATACAAATGTCCCTGGTAAATACATAATTTGCACAGACTCACTATCTGAAATAGTCTCCATTAGAAATACCAACAATCGTGACTACTACCCCCTAGTACTGGTACCGTCACCACACACCCCTGTCCCGTCTTTCAACGAGTTATCTTATGTATGTATATATTTTTTATATTTATTATTTTATTTATTATTTTCATATAAAAACGAAAATAAAAAACATAATCTCAACTATCTCAACTTGTAAATATTTAAGAATTCGTAAGTAGCTCAAGCTGAAGGCCTCAGTTGTCAAAGCTGTTATTCTTAATAGTATTTAAGTTTACTTAAGAATTCTGTAAATGATAAATAAAATATTTATGTACCTCTTCGAGTGGCCGGTATTTTTATCAGCGGGAGCAACGACCCTGCTACTATTACTCCGGATACAGAAGCCCCAGCACACAAGAGAGCTTTGGGGCGTATCAGTCCGAATCCAGCTCGTCTTCACCGCCGACATATGGTATTGCTTCTCAGACCCAAACGACATCCATAAAGTTCACAGCCACACAGTCAAATACTGGACCCAAGGAAATGCTGCAAAAGTTTTCGACGGACTCCAACTGGTTGATGATAAGGATATACAATTTCCGGAGAAGCAAATGACGTCTTAGCGAGATCTTAGAGAAATTTAGACGGATTTAAGACGGTCCTGGAGACCTTCAGCAAGCCTGCGGATGAGTTCAAGCACACGGATATCATCACGGAGGTTGAGAGCATTGGGATACACATTGAAAAATTAATAAAAATAAACATACGGATAATAAACTATATATTTATCCCTCTGTACAATTTAAGGTGTAGTTCGACTTTGACTAGGACACAGGATGGATTCGGATCTGAATGAGTTGGAGTGGAGCAGATTGGTAAAGGTCAAGGTCAAAGGTACTTCTGGGCCTACATCCCCGATAAAATGGATCGCCATTGGATCCTCTTGCACACCATTTTGGTTAGCAATCTTTGCTGGGTCATTTCCATGTTCATGGTTAACTTTTCTGGCTTCTATGTATGTAATGCGCTTTGTCATGGGTCATTGCTTCTATGTTGTGAGTGGTTGTTCTTCTGCAGCCAGCACCCTTCGCAGAATATTTTCAACACAATCAGCGTGGCCGGACCTAGCTTTGTGGCAATCGCCTACCTCAGCAAGTTCTGCAACAAGCAGATTACGTCGCGCGTCCAAAACCCACTTGTACATGTTCACGGGATTTCCAAGGAACATTTTTGGAGGCGGAGGTTTGTATGGATTTCGAGTGGCATGGCATGTTGTGTGGCAGGAACTTCTTCACGAACTATAGGCCATGGGCTGCGCAGTGCAGCTAAATCAGCTGTATCCTTTCCTGCTTGACGGAGCACGTGTAGAGCGTATCCATGGCATCATCCAGGGCACCTTAATGAAGAAACCAAAATCATAAAACTAGACAACTTAGGGAATCCAATAAGTGCCAAGAATTATGAAAGACTTTACCTTAAATCATCACAGGTATTTGTACCTTTCATCCAGTCCCCTGTCTTTCAGATGGTATTTATCCACACCGGTGTTCCAGCTAGTGGCATCGACACTATTCGTCACCAAAAAGCGTTATCCTTGCAAGTTTTGTCGTTGCTCTGTAGGGCAATGGCCATGGTCAGTGGCGGTCACACTTTGCCAGCATGCCTGACAAAAGAGAGAATATTCAGAGGGAATTTGCACGGTTGTTTCTCCACGGAGAAGCCAATGCTCGGACAGATAGGGTACCGTGTCCTGGCTGTCTCTATAGCTATGCCTGGCGGTGCAGAACCCTTCATCATTTCTTCTCAGTGCTGCAGACAGGTCCACAGATCTATTGCAGCAGCGTTTTTTTTTATTGTAATTTTTTTCCATTATTAGTAGCAGATTTAAGGCAGTCTTTACATACACAGCCTTTCAAACAGTCAATTGACTACATTTGTTATGTAATACATTATTATTAAAATAAATAAAATGGAATTTTGAAAAATCAAATTGGAGAAGAACAGTGCAGAGCATAAAACGCTTGCTATCTCTTTTTAGGGCATAGTTAGAGCAACTTACATATACCCGTCGCTTTCGATTAACTGGAGTGTGGCACAAAAATATCGGTAGTTTTCTGCGATAAACGACACTTTAATTTAATCGCTCAGTATACATACGTATGTATACTGTATGGTTATTTTGTTTTATTGTTAATTTAATTTATACAAAGCATGAGACATAAGGAAAATATTCAGACAATCTGCTGCTATGTCATAAGGTAGTATTATCTGGTCGCACTGCCTCAAGTGCACTTGAAGTGTTCACTACACTACAAGTATGCCAGTGTATTTTATTATTAGTGTAATCCTGCCGCAAGTCCACTATCGGCGTATGTAATATTTAAGTAAATGCTCTTTTTGGATTTTCACCCATTTTTATTCTCAAACTTACACGAAAAAGACAGACCTAATTTACGTGATCGATCTGGCAATCTTACTTACCTATTTTTAAATTTACTCTCGAGAAGGCTGTCAAAAAGCTAAATTTGTTCTTTGAAGCAGCTCTAGTACGAACAGGCTATTATTTCGAAACACACAGTTACACAAATGTTAGACATACTATTGTACTAGCTAGCTAGTCCGCTGGAATATCGATGCCTGCAACACATACAAATATCGATGGCATCGATTGTTTTTCCAGCCTCTTCTAGCAGACTTTCGAACGTCCGGCCCGTGCCGTTTCACAAAATTTCTTTTCCATTTTTTCCTCGCTAGTGAAAGGTTGCTGCTAAATAAGATTAAGGTACGTATTGTGTGCGTGATTTATTACATTCAAGTGAGTGGTTAAGCTTCCAATATAACAAAAATCTATGTGAATTTCATAGCGGAACATGCTGTGTTCCAATTTTGTGTGGCGTGCATATTTTTTTGCAATTAATGTCTGGTTTGTGCTTACTGGACGTAGTTTACTCATTTTTTTGATTGTGTAGTTGCTGCATGCTTTTCTAGTTGCATTTCAGATTCCGTGCAATTTTTGCGGCACTAGCTTGATTTTTACACAGGAAAAACTACATGTAGTGACTACAATGTCGGGCCTTGCACATTTTTTTTAAGCCGCCATTTTGAACATTTTTTGTGCGGCGTGCCGGTTGGCAACTTTGATTTTTGTAAGACAAAAGCATGTTTTTCTTGTGATTACCCTCCGCCATTTTGAATTTGTTCCAACATTCTGCTGACGTCACCTTTCCTTGTTTTTTTTCGCAATTTTGTGACTTTTGTGTGGTGTGCTTTTCTTTTCTTGTTTCAGATTCTCTACATCTTGTCAATTATCGAACGATAACAAATACGAAAACTGTTGACGTTCGATGTGAAACGATGACAAAGCAGTCGCTGCACCAGCAGTCCCTTTTTCATTATCGCAATGGCAAGGAAGAGTTTGTACAGGAGCAATTCTCGCAAAGGGAATTCATCACTCAACATACACACATATACAGTTAGCAGTGGTCGTTAATAGCCCATGCTTTTGGTGTCGATGTTGCGGATCCGTCACGGCCACCGATTGCATGTGATATTTGCATGCATATGCATGCATATGCATGCATATATAACCAGTCGGTTATTATTGTGTCAATGCAGGTATGTGTATTTCTTTGTTATTTTATTTTTTCTAGATAATATCAATATATATTTTTAGGTACGATCCATGATCATTCTTTATACAGCGGCATTTTTATACGCGGGGCAACGACCCTGGCACTATCCCTACGGATACAGAAGCCCCAGCACGCAAGAGAGCTTTGTGGCGTATTAGTCCGAATCCAGCTTGTCTTCACCGCCGACATATTGTATTGCTTCTCAGACCCAAACGCCACCCATAAAACTCACAGATGCAGCTCCACAGTCAAACACATCTACTTTGAAGAGCACACTGGAACCAAGTAAATGCTGCAAAAGTTTTCCACGTTCTCGGGGAAAGTAAGTACAGTAATGGAGTGTCTTCTGTCCATTAATGTTTTGTCTTTGTGTGTCTTTCCATGTATAGTCCTGAAGAATTGCACTTCATTTCGATAGAACGTAGGGCACCGAACTTGAAGACTACCAGACAACCAGACAACTACATGTGTTACGAGTGCTTGGACCATACTCAAGAGCTTTCTATACAACGATAGGGATGGCATGGAAAAGGTAAGACGAATCTTTTAATCAGATCACTGTCCAGCGCAAATTGAACCCCCAGGGTATTGCCAACGTTCTACTTAAGGTATATTCTAACGGTACCGCGACCCGCGCAGTCAGCTGAAGAATGCCATGTTTTCGGGTGATGTGACCAGCGTGATATCCCAGTGTGTTGAGGGTTGCCGCCCCATGATCCATGATCCTCTCGGGGGCTTCATACAATATGCAAAACCGCTTGCAACGCTCTGCCCTGTAGGAGATAGGGCACATCGAGATGATAACTATTGAGCATTTGCGTGTTCAGCGTATCATCCGTTTCTATTATCTCAATAGTGTCAGCGATGGTCAGCTCCCCAAAAATGATGATTTCAGTAGAACTTCTGCGGCCAGCTGAAGGTAATTTTTAATGTAAACTTTTGTTGCCATAAACCTATCTCTCTACCTTATATATCCGCCTCTTTTTAGATGCACATCGTAAGATTTTTTCTTCTCAACTGGCACTCCATCGCAATACAATAAGTATAATAATGCGGATCCGTGAACCATTGTAGATCGCACCATTGATCGACGCGTTATGTCATTGAGAATAAGGAGAAACCTAAATATTGATAATTCATAGAACAAAAAATGTAATTCAGAGTGAGTGAAACAATTCTTATTTGTTCTATGTATGTTTTAGCACCCAGCATGTGTGTAAACTTATGATAAGTAGGACAAACTTCAGGTCGATTACATGACCATATGTACATTTCGCGTCGATAATGATACATACATATGAGAAACAAATTCAGAGCGCTCTCTCGCTATATCCCAGCGATATAAAGTTAAAATTTTTTTTCATACTCTTTTCACTTAAAATGTACACATCGTGTTGGAAGCTATTTACCTAAATCTAATTCTTATACATATACATTTTTATAATGAAAATTGCATTTTGTTGAAATTTGTTAAAATTTGCTTTTTTTTTATAATTGTAAATTAGTTTTTTAGTATTATTTGGATCGGTTTCTTCGGAATTTTTTTAATTTGATTGTGCAATTGAGTTGCGCTCCTAATTGATTTAACGTTGTGGTGTAGATTGTTCTCTAAGCGGATAGCAATGATTAACCACTTTAATTCGATGGTATAAGTAATTGTTAGTTTTTTCTGGTAAAGGTAATTCGGTTCTAAAATCTATCCATGAGGTCAAGTATTATATAAAACATTATTGATACATGGTCAAAGCGACTTAAATTAAAGACATAACGGACTATTGAATAAAATTATAATTAGCTGGTAAATTGTATGAATAGTAAACAACCCTATGAGAAAGTACGTCGCTAGTCGCCGATTGTTTCACTGGATGGGAGGTGGGCTTCACGTGAAGGTTTGCCTTTTGCTTGAGTATCGCATATTTTACGAGTACGATCTACCAAAGACAATATAACAGGCGCGGTCCAGCGAATACCACTGCTGGGCTGCTGGGGGATGTGCACTTTTTTTTTTTGTTGTATAGGGTGGAATAGAATTGAAAGCTGAAAGTGTGGGACTTGTCACTAGATCATATCTAGGATTTGAATTTTTGTTCCGCTGTCTTTCAGCGCCACGCAAGGATTGGATGATCTCTGCAGCGTAGGTGCTCACGGCATCCCAATTGTTTTGCGAGCTTAGTAGACGTCCCAATTCCTAGGCTAAGCTCTTCCCGCTCTGCAGTAGATCTCGGACGGACAAAAACGGACATGTTCGACGTCTTCTAGTCCCGCCTAGTCCGGTGCAGGGACTAGTGCACTGGAACTCTGCCTACAGTTTGTGTTACTGTATGTGTCTGTATGGGTTGTATCCGTATGTTGTCCGTATGGGTTGTTTGGGCCATTGTTTGTGTTTTTTAAGTATGTATGCCTATTGCCTTTTGTGTGTGAGTGGTTTTCAGTGTAATTATGTGTTACTATCTTGTTGTGGTTGTGTGTATCAGAGTGTCGGTGGAAGTGTACATGCATGGACATGCATAATGGTAAATGTTAGGCACATACATATCTACAAACATACATACATACATGTAGATCCAAAGTAATCCCTCCTAGCAGCTCTCAATTATATATGTAAATATGTATGTATATATGTGAAACATATAAAAAAATCCGTATAAATATGTATGAAAAAGTTTGTGAATCGATTAAAACTCGTTATCAGATTTGCATAAAACAATACACAACGCATCTATTTTTATCTTGGCCAACCAAATAATCAAAAATAACTGTCCCAAATTGGTGTAGCTGTAGCGTGTGGCAAGGAAAGAATCCCTGTAGCTCCGCTCCATCATTTGTCAAAATAAAAGATCCGAAAGTATATATGAATACAAAACATATGTGGGTATTCTTTTGAGTATTCTTTTGGGTATCAGTGTCTTACTCTACAGGCTAAAGTTACCAGGTGAGGGTGAGAGTGTGAACTAATGGTGGAAGTATTCGATTAGAAGACAACTTTTGGATGCTATGGATCCCTTTGAATACTTACCATCAATACTGTAGTATGCTAGTCGGAGTCTGAGCCGCCTTTTCTTGCTTGCCTTCCTGGGACTGTGCTTGCATTCTGTCTTCAATGACTATTGCCACTGTCAAACCATCGATTCGCGTAGTTTCTCAGTTTTTTGATAATTCTGAATACTTGGACTTCTCCCTCTCCGACATACCGCGCCACAAACGGGTTGCCTTTTTCATTAATATTTCATTCTGGTGGCGTGATAAATTCAATTTTTCTTGGTTTTGAATGGCACTGAACCGCAGCTCATTAAGGAAGTTACGCCATGGGATTTTCGAAGCTATCTTTGGCTGAATCTTCGTCTATCTCCCGTTGCTCAACAGTCTGAGGCCTTGTGAAAAACTTGAAAATTCTGTTAAAAAAAATTAATTTTAGTGAAATGACAAACTGTGAAAGTGTTAAGTAAAAGACAAGACAATAATGGATCCCCGCAATGAAAAAAATGCATTTTAGTGAATACTAATTCCATTGCGAGCCATTGCGACTATAAGAGCTAGAGGAACCAAATATTATACCCAGACTCTAATGATATTACACTGATACAAGTGTATTTCAAAATTTCACAAACTCCTACGGGAATTCGTGAATTCTCAGGTTGTCTATTACTGAATGAATGAAAAATTTTAGTTAAATGAACTAAATTCATTTTATTGAATACTAATTTCATTTCGAGCCATTTCGGGGATCCATTATTGTCTTGTCTTTTACTTAACACTCACAGTTTGTCATTTCACTAAAATGCATTTTTTTAACAGAATTTGCGAGTTTTTTACAAGGCAGACTTATATTTTATTTACAGACTGTCGAGCAACGGGAGATAGACGAAGATTCCGCAAAGATAGCTTCGAGAATCCCATGGCGTAACTTCCTTAATGAGCTGCGGTTCAGTGCCATTCAAAACCAAGAAAAATTGAATTTATCACGCCACCGGAATGAAATATTAATGAAAAAGGCAACCCGTTTGTGGCGCGGTATGTCGGAGAGGGAGAAGTCCAAGTATTCAGAATTATCAAAAAACTGAGAAACTACGCGAATCGATGGTTTGACAGTGGCAATAGTCATTGAAGACAGAAGGCAAGCCCAGTCCCAGGACGACAAGCAGAGTGAAGGCGGCTCAGACTCGGACTAGCATACTACAGTATTGATGGTAAGTATTCAAAGGGATCCATAGCATCCAAAAGTTGTCTTCTAATCGAATACTTCCGATTAAAAATGTTTATCAACAAACTCATGGCCATGGCCTGGGCGTCAACTTTGAACATTCGTCCACTACGTTAAATGCGAAGTTCTGTGTGAAAGTGACTTAAAAAATTCGAGTCAGTATTTTAAAAGATGTAAAAAAGTTAATTCAAGAGCGTCAATTTTGATCTTGCGGCTTCTGGCGTTTGTCGTTATTCCCATCATTCCAATTGTCATTATGCACACATGCTGGGTCCTAAAAACATAAAAAAAACAAATTATAAGAATTGTTTTACCTACATACATATATGTATGAAAAAATTCATAGATACCTATATATTTCTAAATGTCTAAATAGAGAATACACTTCTTATTTTAAGCAACTCTATGTCATGAAACACTATATATTAAAATGATGTATCGTTTTGTAACTTTATAATCCATTTAATCAACACATGTGCCCTAATTCCACACATTTTGAGGGGTCCCCTCCACAGTTTAAGAACTTCTCATTATGAAACCGTGAACGCTGGGGTGTCACTAGATTTCCAGCGAGAATCTCGAGCAATGACGACTGGAACCACACAGCCACCGAATAGAAGAAACCACGAGAGTAACAGGGAAGTGCTCAGCGACACTCAGTCATATATATATGTATGTATGTACGTATGTTATAAAATATATATAAGTTCAAATGAATTCGCAATCACTTATTAATGTTAGTTACTTTGAATTAAATTCAGCATACAACGCTTGGATGGAATAAACAACACACATGTCGGAACACAGCACCCATAGCCAAGGGAGCAGAGAACCAAAGGAGCCAAAGCGACAGAGGGAGAGGCAGCGAAAAAATGTGCGATCGCTCTGCCGACGGGCCGGCAGAAATAGTCTCCATTAGAAATACCAACAATCGTGACTACTACCCCCTAGTACTGGTACCGTCACCACACACCCCTGTCCCGTCTTTCAACGAGTTATCTTATGTATGTACATATGTATGTATATATTTTTTATATTTATTATTTTATTTATTATTTTCATATAAAAACGAAAATAAAAAACATAATCTCAACTATCTCAACTTGTAAATATTTAAGAATTCGTAAGTAGCTCAAGCTGAAGGCCTCAGTTGTCAAAGCTGTTATTCTTAATAGTATTTAAGTTTACTTAAGAATTCTGTAAATGATAAATAAAATATTTATGTACCTCTTCGAGTGGCCGGTATTTTTATCAGCGGGAGCAACGACCCTGCTACTATTACTCCGGATACAGAAGCCCCAGCACACAAGAGAGCTTTGGGGCGTATCAGTCCGAATCCAGCTCGTCTTCACCGCCGACATATGGTATTGCTTCTCAGACCCAAACGACATCCATAAAGTTCACAGCCACACAGTCAAATACTGAACCCAAGGAAATGCTGCAAAAGTTTTCGACGGACTCCAACTGGTTGATGATAAGGATATACAATTTCCGGAGAAGCAAATGACGTCTTAGCGAGATCTTAGAGAAATTTAGACGGATTTAAGACGGTCCTGGAGACCTTAGGCAAGCCTGCGGATGAGTTCAAGCACACGGATATCATCACGGAGGTTGAGAGCATTGGGATACACATTGAAAAATTAATAAAAATAAACATACGGATAATAAACTATATATTTATCCCTCTGTACAATTTAAGGTGTAGTTCGACTTTGACTAGGACACAGGATGGATTCGGATCTGAATGAGTTGGAGTGGAGCAGATTGGTAAAGGTCAAGGTCAAAGGTACTTCTGGGCCTACATCCCCGATAAAATGGATCGCCATTGGATCCTCTTGCACACCATTTTGGTTAGCAATCTTTGCTGGGTCATTTCCATGTTCATGGTTAACTTTTCTGGCTTCTATGTATGTAATGCGCTTTGTCATGGGTCATTGCTTCTATGTTGTGAGTGGTTGTTCTTCTGCAGCCAGCACCCTTCGCAGAATATTTTCAACACAATCAGCGTGGCCGGACCTAGCTTTGTGGCAATCGCCTACCTCAGCAAGTTCTGCAACAAGCAGATTACGTCGCGCGTCCAAAACCCACTTGTACATGTTCACGGGATTTCCAAGGAACATTTTTGGAGGCGGAGGTTTGTATGGATTTCGAGTGGCATGGCATGTTGTGTGGCAGGAACTTCTTCACGAACTATAGGCCATGGGCTGCGCAGTGCAGCTAAATCAGCTGTATCCTTTCCTGCTTGACGGAGCACGTGTAGAGCGTATCCATGGCATCATCCAGGGCACCTTAATGAAGAAACCAAAATCATAAAACTAGACAACTTAGGGAATCCAATAAGTGCCAAGAATTATGAAAGACTTTACCTTAAATCATCACAGGTATTTGTACCTTTCATCCAGTCCCCTGTCTTTCAGATGGTATTTGTCCACACCGGTGTTCCAGCTAGTGGCATCGACACTATTCGTCACCAAAAAGCGTTATCCTTGCAAGTTTTGTCGTTGCTCTGTAGGGCAATGGCCATGGTCAGTGGCGGTCACACTTTGCCAGCATGCCTGACAAAAGAGAGAATATTCAGAGGGAATTTGCACGGTTGTTTCTCCACGGAGAAGCCAATGCTCGGACAGATAGGGTACCGTGTCCTGGCTGTCTCTATAGCTATGCCTGGCGGTGCAGAACCCTTCATCATTTCTTCTCAGTGCTGCAGACAGGTCCACAGATCTATTGCAGCAGCGTTTTTTTTTATTGTAATTTTGTTCCGTTATTAGTAGCAGATTTAAGGCAGTCTTTACATACACAGCCTTTCAAACAGTCAATTGACTACATTTGTTATGTAATACATTATTATTAAAATAAATAAAATGGAATTTTGAAAAATCAAATTGGAGAAGAACAGTGCAGAGCATAAAACGCTTGCTATCTCTTTTTAGGGCATAGTTAGAGCAACTTACATATACCCGTCGCTTTCGATTAACTGGAGTGTGGCACAAAAATATCGGTAGTTTTCTGCGATAAACGACACTTTAATTTAATCGCTCAGTATACATACGTATGTATACTGTATGGTTATTTTGTTTTATTGTTAATTTAATTTATACAAAGCATGAGACATAAGGAAAATATTCAGACAATCTGCTGCTATGTCATAAGGTAGTATTATCTGGTCGCACTGCCTCAAGTGCACTTGAAGTGTTCACTACACTACAAGTATGCCAGTGTATTTTATTATTAGTGTAATCCTGCCGCAAGTCCACTATCGGCGTATGTAATATTTAAGTAAATGCTCTTTTTGAATTTTCACCCATTTTTATTCTCAAACTTACACGAAAAAGACAGACCTAATTTACGTGATCGATCTGGCAATCTTACTTACCTATTTTTAAATTTACTCTCGAGAAGGCTGTCAAAAAGCTAAATTTGTTCTTTGAAGCAGCTCTAGTACGAACAGGCTATTATTTCAAAACACACAGTTACACAAATGTTAGACATACTATTGTACTAGCTAGCTAGTCCGCTGGAATATCGATGCCTGCAACACATACAAATATCGATGGCATCGATTGTTTTTCCAGCCTCTTCTAGCAGACTTTCGAACGTCCGGCCCGTGCCGTTTCACAAAATTTCTTTTCCATTTTTTCCTCGCTAGTGAAAGGTTGCTGCTAAATAAGATTAAGGTACGTATTGTGTGCGTGATTTATTACATTCAAGTGAGTGGTTAAGCTTCCAATATAACAAAAATCTATGTGAATTTCATAGCGGAACATGCTGTGTTCCAATTTTGTGTGGCGTGCATATTTTTTTGCAATTAATGTCTGGTTTGTGCTTACTGGACGTAGTTTACTCATTTTTTTGATTGTGTAGTTGCTGCATGCTTTTCTAGTTGCATTTCAGATTCCGTGCAATTTTTGCGGCACTAGCTTGATTTTTACACAGGAAAAAATACATGTAGTGACTACAATGTCGGGCCTTGCACATTTTTTTTAAGCCGCCATTTTGAACATTTTTTGTGCGGCGTGCCGGTTGGCAACTTTGATTTTTGTAAGACAAAAGCATGTTTTTCTTGTGATTACCCTCCGCCATTTTGAATTTGTTCCAACATTCTGCTGACGTCACCTTTCCTTGTTTTTTTTCGCAATTTTGTGACTTTTGTGTGGTGTGCTTTTCTTTTCTTGTTTCAGATTCTCTACATCTTGTCAATTATCGAACGATAACAAATACGAAAACTGTTGACGTTCGATGTGAAACGATGACAAAGCAGTCGCTTTGTACAGGAGCAATTCTCGCAAAGGGAATTCATCACTCAACATACACACATATACAGTTAGCAGTGGTCGTTAATAGCCCATGCTTTTGGTGTCGATGTTGCGGATCCGTCACGGCCACCGATTGCATGTGATATTTGCATGCATATGCATGCATATATAACCAGTCGGTTATTATTGTGTCAATGCAGGTATGTGTATTTCTTTGTTATTTTATTTTTTCTAGATAATATCAATATATATTTTTAGGTACGATCCATGATCATTCTTTATACAGCGGCATTTTTATACGCGGGGCAACGACCCTGGCACTATCCCTACGGATACAGAAGCCCCAGCACGCAAGAGAGCTTTGTGGCGTATTAGTCCGAATCCAGCTTGTCTTCACCGCCGACATATTGTATTGCTTCTCAGACCCAAACGCCACCCATAAAACTCACAGATGCAGCTCCACAGTCAAACACATCCACTTTGAAGAGCACACTGGAACCAAGTAAATGCTGCAAAAGTTTTCCACGTTCTCGGGGAAAGTAAGTACAGTAATGGAGTGTCTTCTGTCCATTAATGTTTTGTCTTTGTGTGTCTTTCCATGTATAGTCCTGAAGAATTGCACTTCATTTCGATAGAACGTAGGGCACCGAACTTGAAGACTACCAGACAACCAGACAACTACATGTGTTACGAGTGCTTGGACCATACTCAAGAGCTTTCTATACAACGATAGGGATGGCATGGAAAAGGTAAGACGAATCTTTTAATCAGATCACTGTCCAGCGCAAATTGAACCCCCAGGGTATTGCCAACGTTCTACTTAAGGTATATTCTAACGGTACCGCGACCCGCGCAGTCAGCTGAAGAATGCCATGTTTTCGGGTGATGTGACCAGCGTGATATCCCAGTGTGTTGAGGGTTGCCGCCCCATGATCCATGATCCTCTCGGGGGCTTCATACAATATGCAAAACCGCTTGCAACGCTCTGCCCTGTAGGAGATAGGGCACATCGAGATGATAACTATTGAGCATTTGCGTGTTCAGCGTATCATCCGTTTCTATTATCTCAATAGTGTCAGCGATGGTCAGCTCCCCAAAAATGATGATTTCAGTAGAACTTCTGCGGCCAGCTGAAGGTAATTTTTAATGTAAACTTTTGTTGCCATAAACCTATCTCTCTACCTTATATATCCGCCTCTTTTTAGATGCACATCGTAAGATTTTTTCTTCTCAACTGGCACTCCATCGCAATACAATAAGTATAATAATGCGGATCCGTGAACCATTGTAGATCGCACCATTGATCGACGCGTTATGTCATTGAGAATAAGGAGAAACCTAAATATTGATAATTCATAGAACAAAAAATGTAATTCAGAGTGAGTGAAACAATTCTTATTTGTTCTATGTATGTTTTAGCACCCAGCATGTGTGTAAACTTATGATAAGTAGGACAAACTTCAGGTCGATTACATGACCATATGTACATTTCGCGTCGATAATGATACATACATATGAGAAACAAATTCAAAGCGCTCTCTCGCTATATCCCAGCGATATAAAGTTAAAATTTTTTTTCATACTCTTTTCACTTAAAATGTACACATCGTGTTGGAAGCTATTTACCTAAATCTAATTCTTATACATATACATTTTTATAATGAAAATTGCATTTTGTTGAAATTTGTTAAAATTTGCTTTTTTTTATAATTGTAAATTAGTTTTTTAGTATTATTTGGATCGGTTTCTTCGGAATTTTTTTAATTTGATTGTGCAATTGAGTTGCGCTCCTAATTGATTTAACGTTGTGGTGTAGATTGTTCTCTAAGCGGATAGCAATGATTAACCACTTTAATTCGATGGTATAAGTAATTGTTAGTTTTTTCTGGTAAAGGTAATTCGGTTCTAAAATCTATCCATGAGGTCAAGTATTATATAAAACATTATTGATACATGGTCAAAGCGACTTAAATTAAAGACATAACGGACTATTGAATAAAATTATAATTAGCTGGTAAATTGTATGAATAGTAAACAACCCTATGAGAAAGTACGTCAACAGTCTGAGGCCTTGTGAAAAACTTGAAAATTCTGTTAAAAAAAATTAATTTTAGTGAAATGACAAACTGTGAAAGTGTTAAGTAAAAGACAAGACAATAATGGATCCCCGCAATGAAAAAAATGCATTTTAGTGAATACTAATTCCATTGCGAGCCATTGCGACTATAAGAGCTAGAGGAACCAAATATTATACCCAGACTCTAATGATATTACACTGATACAAGTGTATTTCAAAATTTCACAAACTCCTACGGGAATTCGTGAATTCTCAGGTTGTCTATTACTGAATGAATGAAAAATTTTAGTTAAATGAACTAAATTCATTTTATTGAATACTAATTTCATTTCGAGCCATTTCGGGGATCCATTATTGTCTTGTCTTTTACTTAACACTCACAGTTTGTCATTTCACTAAAATGCATTTTTTTAACAGAATTTGCGAGTTTTTTACAAGGCAGACTTATATTTTATTTACAGACTGTCGAGCAACGGGAGATAGACGAAGATTCCGCAAAGATAGCTTCGAGAATCCCATGGCATAACTTCCTTAATGAGCTGCGGTTCAGTGCCATTCAAAACCAAGAAAAATTGAATTTATCACGCCACCAGAATGAAATATTAATGAAAAAGGCAACCCGTTTGTGGCGCGGTATGTCGGAAAGGGAGAAGTCCAAGTATTCAGAATTATCAAAAAACTGAGAAACTACGCGAATCGATGGTTTGACAGTGGCAATAGTCATTGAAGACAGAAGGCAAGCCCAGTCCCAGGACGACAAGCAGAGTGAAGGCGGCTCAGACTCGGACTAGCATACTACAGTATTGATGGTAAGTATTCAAAGGGATCCATAGCATCCAAAAGTTGTCTTCTAATCGAATACTTCCGATTAAAAATGTTTATCAACAAACTCATGGCTATGGCCTGGGCGTCAACTTTGAACATTCGTCCACTACGTTAAATGCGAAGTTCTGTGTGAAAGTGACTTAAAAAATTCGAGTCAGTATTTTAAAAGATGTAAAAAAGTTAATTCAAGAGCGTCAATTTTGATCTTGCGGCTTCTGGCGTTTGTCGTTATTCCCATCATTCCAATTGTCATTATGCACACATGCTGGGTCCTAAAAACAAAAAAAAAACAAATTATAAGAATTGTTTTACCTACATACATATATGTATGAAAAAATTCATAGATACCTATATATTTCTAAATGTCTAAATAGAGAATACACTTCTTATTTTAAGCAACTCTATGTCATGAAACACTATATATTAAAATGATGTATCGTTTTGTAACTTTATAATCCATTTAATCAACACATGTGTCCTAATTCCACACATTTTGAGGGGTCCCCTCCACAGTTTAAGAACTTCTCATTATGAAACCGTGAACGCTGGGGTGTCACTAGATTTCCAGCGAGAATCTCGAGCAATGACGACTGGAACCACACAGCCACCGAATAGAATAAACCACGAGAGTAACAGGGAAGTGCTCAGCGACACTCACTCATATATATATGTATGTATGTACGTATGTTATAAAATATATATAAGTTCAAATGAATTCGCAATCACTTATTAATGTTAGTTACTTTGAATTAAATTCAGCATACAACGCTATGATGGAATAAACAATACACATGTCGGAACACAGCACCCATAGCCAAGGGAGCAGAGAACCAAAGGAGCCAAAGCGACAGAGGGAGAGGCAGCGAAAAAATGTGCGATCGCTCTGCCGACGGGCCGGCAGAAAAAAAGGGTGGAGAGTCGAGAGTCGGAAAATGGCAGCAAATACAGAGAGACCATCGGCAGCACCTTAGCCGTTTACTCTGTGAAGGAGCATACCCCTTCCGTTCCCTACCTGTGCAACACCTAGACCACGCCATCCGCAACACGCCCCTCCCGCCTATGCCCAGGTCAAGGTATACCCTGCACCGCACTCGCTAGCCACGAGTGTGGGGTACCACCGCCCACGTGCTCCGCGTATCCCTGCCCCCAGTAGCCACGCCATCCGCACCACCACCCGCGTGCATCCCCGTTCCCCACCGAGGCCTGGAGTGGCCAATCGAAAAACGAGATCGAGGAGTGGAAAATTGGCAGTGAACTGGAAAACAGGGCGCCAACAGCGAAACCAAAACCAGAGGATCCAACCGACGGGATATTGCCACGCCCAAGATGACAGGAGGAGATAATGGGAAAGCTTGTCTCGCGTAAGCGAGCTGGGGAGCAGAAAGGTGCGACAGGGATCCTTAGTAGAAACAAAATCCATAGTTAGACAAGGCAGGCAAATAAAGAAAATGTTCAGCAGAAATCACGATTGAGTTTTAATATAAATATTTTTTACATATTATTATTACCACCTCTCCAACCACCCGCAAAGCCCTCGATTCTTACCCCCTCCTGCCGCATTGTGATGCCGACTTGCCCTTTGCATGCCGGGAATTCAGCCAGTGGAGTTGTACGCCGATTCCACGACTTCCATGGACTGGGATTCCCCTCGCGTAGCAACACCTGCTCGTAACCTATTCCTCATCGTTGAGGATCACCAGTTGGCGAACATGTACGCGGACGCCACGCGTTTTGCCAAACCGGTGTTTTCCCCCTTCACGTTGAATAGCCCCCTAAACTCCTTTTCCTTCCTTCCCTGTGCAACACATAGACCACGCCATCCGCAACGCTTCCTTCTAGGCGTTACACACAACCGGTATCACCACAAATCTAATAAGCTATACTCTTCGAGTACCAGGTATAAAACTCGTTATAGAAATCGTTAGGGCTAATCAACGACAACACAATAGACCACTCTTTAAGACTACACTAAACGAAATACTAACAATACAATGTATCAATTGATGTTTAAGTCCATCAAAGAAACACTCGGATCGCAATTTTATTTACCCCGACGGCTCAGCAACTGACACCTCTATCACGTTCGCCTTCACTACAGAAAATTAAAGACGCAGGTACGGTTTATTGGCCAATTACTCTTCAGTCTCCTCAGCGGAGATTATAATGATACAAGAAGCTATCACACTAAATACAAATGTCCCTGGTAAATACATAATTTGCACAGACTCACTATCTGAAATAGTCTCCATTAGAAATACCAACAATCGTGACTACTACCCCCGGTACCGTCACCACACACCCCTGTCCCGTCTTTCAACGAGTTATCTTATCTTTAGGACGTTGATATGCAATGACTGCACCATCAAGTGGCCCAAGCGACACCAGCCGATGGCTGTTACGCGCGGATCCCAGGCAATAACGCAGCCCACCTCCCGCCCAACCGACCGAGGGGCGCTGCCGCATAACGCGCGACTCGTTAACCGAACCGATCGCGGACATGCAGGAAAGATAGCTGTTAGACTAGTGTTCGAGGATGAATGTATTATGATTATGTATGTATATATTTTTTATATATATTATTTTATTTATTATTTTCATATAAAAACGAAAATAAAAAACATAATCTCAACTATCTCAACTTGTAAATATTTAAGAATTCGTAAGTAGCTCAAGCTGAAGGCCTCAGTTGTCAAAGCTGTTATTCTTAATAGTATTTAAGTTTACTTAAGAATTCTGTAAATGATAAATAAAATATTTATGTACCTCTTCGAGTGGCCGGTATTTTTATCAGCGGGAGCAACGACCCTGCTACTATTACTCCGGATACAGAAGCCCCAGCACACAAGAGAGCTTTGGGGCGTATCAGTCCGAATCCAGCTCGTCTTCACCGCCAACATATGGTATTGCTTCTCAGACCCAAACGACATCCATAAAGTTCACAGCCACACAGTCAAATACTGGACCCAAGGAAATGCTGCAAAAGTTTTCGACGGACTCCAACTGGTTGATGATAAGGATATACAATTTCCGGAGAAGCAAATGACGTCTTAGCGAGATCTTAGAGAAATTTAGACGGATTTAAGACGGTCCTGGAGACCTTCAGCAAGCCTGCGGATGAGTTCAAGCACACGGATATCATCACGGAGGTTGAGAGCATTGGGATACACATTGAAAAATTAATAAAAATAAACATACGGATAATAAACTATATATTTATCCCTCTGTACAATTTAAGGTGTAGTTCGACTTTGACTAGGACACAGGATGGATTCGGATCTGAATGAGTTGGAGTGGAGCAGATTGGTAAAGGTCAAGGTCAAAGGTACTTCTGGGCCTACATCCCCGATAAAATGGATCGCCATTGGATCCTCTTGCACACCATTTTGGTTAGCAATCTTTGCTGGGTCATTTCCATGTTCATGGTTAACTTTTCTGGCTTCTATGTATGTAATGCGCTTTGTCATGGGTCATTGCTTCTATGTTGTGA
Organism: Drosophila azteca; assembly: GCA_005876895.1. Taxonomy (NCBI): domain Eukaryota; kingdom Metazoa; phylum Arthropoda; class Insecta; order Diptera; family Drosophilidae; genus Drosophila; species Drosophila azteca. Next base: position 95,891 of record VCKU01000033.1, read on the forward strand.
GTGGTTGTTCGTTTCACAAAATTTCTTTTCCAATTTTTTCCTCGCTAGTGAAAGGTTGCTGCTAAATAAGATTAAGGTACGTATTGTGTGCGTGATTTATTACATTCAAGTGAGTGGTTAAGCTTCCAATATAACAAAAATCTATGTGAATTTCATAGCGGAACATGCTGTGTTCCAATTTTGTGTGGCGTGCATATTTTTTTGCAATTAATGTCTGGTTTGTGCTTACTGGACGTAGTTTACTCATTTTTTTGATTGTGTAGTTGCTGCATGCTTTTCTAGTTGCATTTCAGATTCCGTGCAATTTTTGCGGCACTAGCTTGATTTTTACACAGGAAAAACTACATGTAGTGACTACAATGTCGGGCCTTGCACATTTTTTTTAAGCCGCCATTTTGAACATTTTTTGTGCGGCGTGCCGGTTGGCAACTTTGATTTTTGTAAGACAAAAGCATGTTTTTCTTGTGATTACCCTCCGCCATTTTGAATTTGTTCCAACATTCTGCTGACGTCACCTTTCCTTGTTTTTTTTTCGCAATTTTGTGACTTTTGTGTGGTGTGCTTTTCTTTTCTTGTTTCAGATTCTCTACATCTTGTCAATTATCGAACGATAACAAATACGAAAACTGTTGACGTTCGATGTGAAACGATGACAAAGCAGTCGCTGCACCAGCAGTCCCTTTTTCATTATCGCAATGGCAAGGAAGAGTTTGTACAGGAGCAATTCTCGCAAAGGGAATTCATCACTCAACATACACACATATACAGTTAGCAGTGGTCGTTAATAGCCCATGCTTTTGGTGTCGATGTTGCGGATCCGTCACGGCCACCGATTGCATGTGATATTTGCATGCATATGCATGCATATATAACCAGTCGGTTATTATTGTGTCAATGCAGGTATGTGTATTTCTTTGTTATTTTATTTTTTCTAGATAATATCAATATATATTTTTAGGTACGATCCATGATCATTCTTTATACAGCGGCATTTTTATACGCGGGGCAACGACCCTGGCACTATCCCTACGGATACAGAAGCCCCAGCACGCAAGAGAGCTTTGTGGCGTATTAGTCCGAATCCAGCTTGTCTTCACCGCCGACATATTGTATTGCTTCTCAGACCCAAACGCCACCCATAAAACTCACAGATGCAGCTCCACAGTCAAACACATCTACTTTGAAGAGCACACTGGAGCCAAGTAAATGCTGCAAAAGTTTTCCACGTTCTCGGGGAAAGTAAGTACAGTAATGGAGTGTCTTCTGTCCATTAATGTTTTGTCTTTGTGTGTCTTTCCATGTATAGTCCTGAAGAATTGCACTTCATTTCGATAGAACGTAGGGCACCGAACTTGAAGACTACCAGACAACCAGACAACTACATGTGTTACGAGTGCTTGGACCATACTCAAGAGCTTTCTATACAACGATAGGGATGGCATGGAAAAGGTAAGACGAATCTTTTAATCAGATCACTGTCCAGCGCAAATTGAACCCCCAGGGTATTGCCAACGTTCTACTTAAGGTATATTCTAACGGTACCGCGACCCGCGCAGTCAGCTGAAGAATGCCATGTTTTCGGGTGATGTGACCAGCGTGATATCCCAGTGTGTTGAGGGTTGCCGCCCCATGATCCATGATCCTCTCGGGGGCTTCATACAATATGCAAAACCGCTTGCAACGCTCTGCCCTGTAGGAGATAGGGCACATCGAGATGATAACTATTGAGCATTTGCGTGTTCAGCGTATCATCCGTTTCTATTATCTCAATAGTGTCAGCGATGGTCAGCTCCCCAAAAATGATGATTTCAGTAGAACTTCTGCGGCCAGCTGAAGGTAATTTTTAATGTAAACTTTTGTTGCCATAAACCTATCTCTCTACCTTATATATCCACCTCTTTTTAGATGCACATCGTAAGATTTTTTCTTCTCAACTGGCACTCCATCGCAATACAATAAGTATAATAATGCGGATCCGTGAACCATTGTAGATCGCACCATTGATCGACGCGTTATGTCATTGAGAATAAGGAGAAACCTAAATATTGATAATTCATAGAACAAAAAATGTAATTCAGAGTGAGTGAAACAATTCTTATTTGTTCTATGTATGTTTTAGCACCCAGCATGTGTGTAAACTTATGATAAGTAGGACAAACTTCAGGTCGATTACATGACCATATGTACATTTCGCGTCGATAATGATACATACATATGAGAAACAAATTCAAAGCGCTCTCTCGCTATATCCCAGCGATATAAAGTTAAAATTTTTTTTCATACTCTTTTCACTTAAAATGTACACATCGTGTTGGAAGCTATTTACCTAAATCTAATTCTTATACATATACATTTTTATAATGAAAATTGCATTTTGTTGAAATTTGTTAAAATTTGATTTTTTTTTTTATAATTGTAAATTAGTTTTTTAGTATTATTTGGATCGGTTTCTTCGGAATTTTTTTAATTTGATTGTGCAATTGAGTTGCGCTCCTAATTGATTTAACGTTGTGGTGTAGATTGTTCTCTAAGCGGATAGCAATGATTAACCACTTTAATTCGATGGCATAAGTAATTGTTAGTTTTTCTGGTAAAGGTAATTCGGTTCTAAAATCTATCCATGAGGTCAAGTATTATATAAAACATTATTGATACATGGTCAAAGCGACTTAAATTAAAGACATAACGGACTATTGAATAAAATTATAATTAGCTGGTAAATTGTATGAATAGTAAACAACCCTATGAGAAAGTACGTCGCTAGTCGCCGATTGTTTCACTGGATGGGAGGTGGGCTTTACGTGAAGGTTTGCCTTTTGCTTGAGTATCGCATATTTTACGAGTACGATCTACCAAAGACAATATAACAGGCGCGGTCCAGCGAATACCACTGCTGGGCTGCTGGGGGATGTGCACTTTTTTTTTTTGTTGTATAGGGTGGAATAGAATTGAAAGCTGAAAGTGTGGGACTTGTCACTAGATCCTATCTAGGATTTGAATTTTTGTTCCGCTGTCTTTCAGCGCCACGCAAGGATTGGATGATCTCTGCAGCGTAGGTGCTCACGGCATCCCAATTGTTTTGCGAGCTTAGTAGGCGTCCCAATTCCTAGGCTAAGCTCTTCCCGCTCTGCAGTAGATCTCGGACGGACAAAAACGGACATGTTCGACGTCTTCTAGTCCCGCCTAGTCCGGTGCAGGGACTAGTGCACTGGAACTCTGCCTACAGTTTGTGTTACTGTATGTGTCTGTATAGGTTGTATCCGTATGTTGTCCGTATGGGTTGTTTGGGCCATTGTTTGTGTTTTTTAAGTATGTATGCCTATTGCCTTTTGTGTGTGAGTGGTTTTCAGTGTAATTATGTGTTACTATCTTGTTGTGGTTGTGTGTATCAGAGTGTCGGTAGAAGTGTACATGCATGGACATGCATAATGGTAAATGTTAGGCACATACATATCTACAAACATACATACATACATGTAGATCCAAAGTAATCCCTCCTAGCAGCTCTCAATTATATATGTAAATATGTATGTATATATGTGAAACATACCAAAAAACCCGTATAAATATGTATGAAAAAGTTTGTGAATCGACTAAAACTCGTTATCAGATTTGCATAAAACAATACACAACGCATCTATTTTTATCTTGGCCAACCAAATAATCAAAAATAACTGTCCCAAATTGGTGTAGCTGTAGCGTGTGGCAAGGAAAGAATCCCTGTAGCTCCGCTCCATCATTTGTCAAAATAAAAGATCCGAAAGTATATATGAATACAAAACATATGTGGGTATTCTTTTGAGTATTCTTTTGGGTATCAGTGTCTTACTCTACAGGCTAAAGTTACCAGGTGAGGGTGAGAGTGTGAACTAATGGTGGAAGTATTCGATTAGAAGACAACTTTTGGATGCTATGGATCCCTTTGAATACTTACCATCAATACTGTAGTATGCTAGTCGGAGTCTGAGCCGCCTTTTTTTGCTTGCCTTCCTGGGACTGTGCTTGCATTCTGTCTTCAATGACTATTGCCACTGTCAAACCATCGATTCGCGTAGTTTCTCAGTTTTTTGATAATTCTGAATACTTGGACTTCTCCCTCTCCGACATACCGCGCCACAAACGGGTTGCCTTTTTCATTAATATTTCATTCTGGTGGCGTGATAAATTCAATTTTTCTTGGTTTTGAATGGCACTGAACCGCAGCTCATTAAGGAAGTTACGCCATGGGATTTTCGAAGCTATCTTTGGCTGAATCTTCGTCTATCTCCCGTTGCTCAACAGTCTGAGGCCTTGTGAAAAACTTGAAAATTCTGTTAAAAAAAATTAATTTTAGTGAAATGACAAACTGTGAAAGTGTTAAGTAAAAGACAAGACAATAATGGATCTCCGCAATGAAAAAAATTCAATTTATGGAATACTAATTCCATTGCGAGCCATTGCGACTATAAGAGCTAGAGGAACCAAATATTATACCCAGACTCTAATGATATTACACTGATACAAGTGTATTTCAAAATTTCACAAACTCCTACGGGAATTCGTGAATTCTCAGGTTGTCTATTACTGAATGAATGAAAAATTTTAGTTAAATGAACTAAATTCATTTTATTGAATACTAATTTCATTTCGAGCCATTTCGGGGATCCATTATTGTCTTGTCTTTTACTTAACACTCACAGTTTGTCATTTCACTAAAATGCATTTTTTTAACAGAATTTGCGAGTTTTTTACAAGGCAGACTTATATTTTATTTGCAGACTGTCGAGCAACGGGAGATAGACGAAGATTCCGCAAAGATAGCTTCGAGAATCCCATGGCATAACTTCCTTAATGAGCTGCGGTTCAGTGCCATTCAAAACCAAGAAAAATTGAATTTATCACGCCACCAGAATGAAATATTAATGAAAAAGGCAACCCGTTTGTGGCGCGGTATGTCGGAGAGGGAGAAGTCCAAGTATTCAGAATTATCAAAAAACTGAGATACTACGCGAATCGATGGTTTGACAGTGGCAATAGTCATTGAAGACAGAAGGCAAGCCCAGTCCCAGGACGACAAGCAGAGTGAAGGCGGCTCAGACTCGGACTAGCATACTACAGTATTGATGGTAAGTATTCAAAGGGATCCATAGCATCCAAAAGTTGTCTTCTAATCGAATACTTCCGATTAAAAATGTTTATCAACAAACTCATGGCCATGGCCTGGGCGTCAACTTTGAACATTCGTCCACTACGTTAAATGCGAAGTTCTGTGTGAAAGTGACTTAAAAAATTCGAGTCAGTATTTTAAAAGATGTAAAAAAGTTAATTCAAGAGCGTCAATTTTGATCTTGCGGCTTCTGGCGTTTGTCGTTATTCCCATCATTCCAATTGTCATTATGCACACATGCTGGGTCCTAAAAACATAAAAAAAACAAATTATAAGAATTGTTTTACCTACATACATATATGTATGAAAAAATTCATAGATACCTATATATTTCTAAATGTCTAAATAGAGAATACACTTCTTATTTTAAGCAACTCTATGTCATGAAACACTATATATTAAAATGATGTATCGTTTTGTAACTTTATAATCCATTTAATCAACACATGTGTCCTAATTCCACACATTTTGAGGGGTCCCCTCCACAGTTTAAGAACTTCTCATTATGAAACCGTGAACGCTGGGGTGTCACTAGATTTCCAGCGAGAATCTCGAGCAATGACGACTGGAACCACACAGCCACCGAATAGAAGAAACCACGAGAGTAACAGGGAAGTGCTCAGCGACACTCAGTCATATATATATGTATGTATGTACGTATGTTATAAAATATATATAAGTTCAAATGAATTCGCAATCACTTATTAATGTTAGTTACTTTGAATTAAATTCAGCATACAACGCTTGGATGGAATAAACAACACACATGTCGGAACACAGCACCCATAGCCAAGGGAGCAGAGAACCAAAGGAGCCAAAGCGACAGAGGGAGAGGCAGCGAAAAAATGTGCGATCGCTCTGCCGACGGGCCGGCAGAAATAGTCTCCATTAGAAATACCAACAATCGTGACTACTACCCCCTAGTACTGGTACCGTCACCACACACCCCTGTCCCGTCTTTCAACGAGTTATCTTATGTATGTACATATGTATGTATATATTTTTTATATTTATTATTTTATTTATTATTTTCATATAAAAACGAAAATAAAAAACATAATCTCAACTATCTCAACTTGTAAATATTTAAGAATTCGTAAGTAGCTCAAGCTGAAGGCCTCAGTTGTCAAAGCTGTTATTCTTAATAGTATTTAAGTTTACTTAAGAATTCTGTAAATGATAAATAAAATATTTATGTACCTCTTCGAGTGGCCGGTATTTTTATCAGCGGGAGCAACGACCCTGCTACTATTACTCCGGATACAGAAGCCCCAGCACACAAGAGAGCTTTGGGGCGTATCAGTCCGAATCCAGCTCGTCTTCACCGCCGACATATGGTATTGCTTCTCAGACCCAAACGACATCCATAAAGTTCACAGCCACACAGTCAAATACTGAACCCAAGGAAATGCTGCAAAAGTTTTCGACGGACTCCAACTGGTTGATGATAAGGATATACAATTTCCGGAGAAGCAAATGACGTCTTAGCGAGATCTTAGAGAAATTTAGACGGATTTAAGACGGTCCTGGAGACCTTCAGCAAGCCTGCGGATGAGTTCAAGCACACGGATATCATCACGGAGGTTGAGAGCATTGGGATACACATTGAAAAATTAATAAAAATAAACATACGGATAATAAACTATATATTTATCCCTCTGTACAATTTAAGGTGTAGTTCGACTTTGACTAGGACACAGGATGGATTCGGATCTGAATGAGTTGGAGTGGAGCAGATTGGTAAAGGTCAAGGTCAAAGGTACTTCTGGGCCTACATCCCCGATAAAATGGATCGCCATTGGATCCTCTTGCACACCATTTTGGTTAGCAATCTTTGCTGGGTCATTTCCATGTTCATGGTTAACTTTTCTGGCTTCTATGTATGTAATGCGCTTTGTCATGGGTCATTGCTTCTATGTTGTGAGTGGTTGTTCGTTTCACAAAATTTCTTTTCCAATTTTTTCCTCGCTAGTGAAAGGTTGCTGCTAAATAAGATTAAGGTACGTATTGTGTGCGTGATTTATTACATTCAAGTGAGTGGTTAAGCTTCCAATATAACAAAAATCTATGTGAATTTCATAGCGGAACATGCTGTGTTCCAATTTTGTGTGGCGTGCATATTTTTTTGCAATTAATGTCTGGTTTGTGCTTACTGGACGTAGTTTACTCATTTTTTTGATTGTGTAGTTGCTGCATGCTTTTCTAGTTGCATTTCAGATTCCGTGCAATTTTTGCGGCACTAGCTTGATTTTTACACAGGAAAAACTACATGTAGTGACTACAATGTCGGGCCTTGCACATTTTTTTTAAGCCGCCATTTTGAACATTTTTTGTGCGGCGTGCCGGTTGGCAACTTTGATTTTTGTAAGACAAAAGCATGTTTTTCTTGTGATTACCCTCCGCCATTTTGAATTTGTTCCAACATTCTGCTGACGTCACCTTTCCTTGTTTTTTTTTCGCAATTTTGTGACTTTTGTGTGGTGTGCTTTTCTTTTCTTGTTTCAGATTCTCTACATCTTGTCAATTATCGAACGATAACAAATACGAAAACTGTTGACGTTCGATGTGAAACGATGACAAAGCAGTCGCTGCACCAGCAGTCCCTTTTTCATTATCGCAATGGCAAGGAAGAGTTTGTACAGGAGCAATTCTCGCAAAGGGAATTCATCACTCAACATACACACATATACAGTTAGCAGTGGTCGTTAATAGCCCATGCTTTTGGTGTCGATGTTGCGGATCCGTCACGGCCACCGATTGCATGTGATATTTGCATGCATATGCATGCATATATAACCAGTCGGTTATTATTGTGTCAATGCAGGTATGTGTATTTCTTTGTTATTTTATTTTTTCTAGATAATATCAATATATATTTTTAGGTACGATCCATGATCATTCTTTATACAGCGGCATTTTTATACGCGGGGCAACGACCCTGGCACTATCCCTACGGATACAGAAGCCCCAGCACGCAAGAGAGCTTTGTGGCGTATTAGTCCGAATCCAGCTTGTCTTCACCGCCGACATATTGTATTGCTTCTCAGACCCAAACGCCACCCATAAAACTCACAGATGCAGCTCCACAGTCAAACACATCTACTTTGAAGAGCACACTGGAGCCAAGTAAATGCTGCAAAAGTTTTCCACGTTCTCGGGGAAAGTAAGTACAGTAATGGAGTGTCTTCTGTCCATTAATGTTTTGTCTTTGTGTGTCTTTCCATGTATAGTCCTGAAGAATTGCACTTCATTTCGATAGAACGTAGGGCACCGAACTTGAAGACTACCAGACAACCAGACAACTACATGTGTTACGAGTGCTTGGACCATACTCAAGAGCTTTCTATACAACGATAGGGATGGCATGGAAAAGGTAAGACGAATCTTTTAATCAGATCACTGTCCAGCGCAAATTGAACCCCCAGGGTATTGCCAACGTTCTACTTAAGGTATATTCTAACGGTACCGCGACCCGCGCAGTCAGCTGAAGAATGCCATGTTTTCGGGTGATGTGACCAGCGTGATATCCCAGTGTGTTGAGGGTTGCCGCCCCATGATCCATGATCCTCTCGGGGGCTTCATACAATATGCAAAACCGCTTGCAACGCTCTGCCCTGTAGGAGATAGGGCACATCGAGATGATAACTATTGAGCATTTGCGTGTTCAGCGTATCATCCGTTTCTATTATCTCAATAGTGTCAGCGATGGTCAGCTCCCCAAAAATGATGATTTCAGTAGAACTTCTGCGGCCAGCTGAAGGTAATTTTTAATGTAAACTTTTGTTGCCATAAACCTATCTCTCTACCTTATATATCCGCCTCTTTTTAGATGCACATCGTAAGATTTTTTCTTCTCAACTGGCACTCCATCGCAATACAATAAGTATAATAATGCGGATCCGTGAACCATTGTAGATCGCACCATTGATCGACGCGTTATGTCATTGAGAATAAGGAGAAACCTAAATATTGATAATTCATAGAACAAAAAATGTAATTCAGAGTGAGTGAAACAATTCTTATTTGTTCTATGTATGTTTTAGCACCCAGCATGTGTGTAAACTTATGATAAGTAGGACAAACTTCAGGTCGATTACATGACCATATGTACATTTCGCGTCGATAATGATACATACATATGAGAAACAAATTCAAAGCGCTCTCTCGCTATATCCCAGCGATATAAAGTTAAAATTTTTTTTCATACTCTTTTCACTTAAAATGTACACATCGTGTTGGAAGCTATTTACCTAAATCTAATTCTTATACATATACATTTTTATAATGAAAATTGCATTTTGTTGAAATTTGTTAAAATTTGCTTTTTTTTTTTATAATTGTAAATTAGTTTTTTAGTATTATTTGGATCGGTTTCTTCGGAATTTTTTTAATTTGATTGTGCAATTGAGTTGCGCTCCTAATTGATTTAACGTTGTGGTGTAGATTGTTCTCTAAGCGGATAGCAATGATTAACCACTTTAATTCGATGGCATAAGTAATTGTTAGTTTTTCTGGTAAAGGTAATTCGGTTCTAAAATCTATCCATGAGGTCAAGTATTATATAAAACATTATTGATACATGGTCAAAGCGACTTAAATTAAAGACATAACGGACTATTGAATAAAATTATAATTAGCTGGTAAATTGTATGAATAGTAAACAACCCTATGAGAAAGTACGTCGCTAGTCGCCGATTGTTTCACTGGATGGGAGGTGGGCTTTACGTGAAGGTTTGCCTTTTGCTTGAGTATCGCATATTTTACGAGTACGATCTACCAAAGACAATATAACAGGCGCGGTCCAGCGAATACCACTGCTGGGCTGCTGGGGGATGTGCACTTTTTTTTTTTGTTGTATAGGGTGGAATAGAATTGAAAGCTGAAAGTGTGGGACTTGTCACTAGATCCTATCTAGGATTTGAATTTTTGTTCCGCTGTCTTTCAGCGCCACGCAAGGATTGGATGATCTCTGCAGCGTAGGTGCTCACGGCATCCCAATTGTTTTGCGAGCTTAGTAGGCGTCCCAATTCCTAGGCTAAGCTCTTCCCGCTCTGCAGTAGATCTCGGACGGACAAAAACGGACATGTTCGACGTCTTCTAGTCCCGCCTAGTCCGGTGCAGGGACTAGTGCACTGGAACTCTGCCTACAGTTTGTGTTACTGTATGTGTCTGTATAGGTTGTATCCGTATGTTGTCCGTATGGGTTGTTTGGGCCATTGTTTGTGTTTTTTAAGTATGTATGCCAATTGCCTTTTGTGTGTGAGTGGTTTTCAGTGTAATTATGTGTTACTATCTTGTTGTGGTTGTGTGTATCAGAGTGTCGGTGGAAGTGTACATGCATGGACATGCATAATGGTAAATGTTAGGCACATACATATCTACAAACATACATACATACATGTAGATCCAAAGTAATCCCTCCTAGCAGCTCTCAATTATATATGTAAATATGTATGTATATATGTGAAACATACCAAAAAACCCGTATAAATATGTATGAAAAAGTTTGTGAATCGACTAAAACTCGTTATCAGATTTGCATAAAACAATACACAACGCATCTATTTTTATCTTGGCCAACCAAATAATCAAAAATAACTGTCCCAAATTGGTGTAGCTGTAGCGTGTGGCAAGGAAAGAATCCCTGTAGCTCCGCTCCATCATTTGTCAAAATAAAAGATCCGAAAGTATATGAATACAAAACATATGTGGGTATTCTTTTGAGTATTCTTTTGGGTATCAGTGTCTTACTCTACAGGCTAAAGTTACCAGGTGAGGGTGAGAGTGTGAACTAATGGTGGAAGTATTCGATTAGAAGACAACTTTTGGATGCTATGGATCCCTTTGAATACTTACCATCAATACTGTAGTATGCTAGTCGGAGTCTGAGCCGCCTTTTTTTGCTTGCCTTCCTGGGACTGTGCTTGCATTCTGTCTTCAATGACTATTGCCACTGTCAAACCATCGATTCGCGTAGTTTCTCAGTTTTTTGATAATTCTGAATACTTGGACTTCTCCCTCTCCGACATACCGCGCCACAAACGGGTTGCCTTTTTCATTAATATTTCATTCTGGTGGCGTGATAAATTCAATTTTTCTTGGTTTTGAATGGCACTGAACCGCAGCTCATTAAGGAAGTTACGCCATGGGATTTTCGAAGCTATCTTTGGCTGAATCTTCGTCTATCTCCCGTTGCTCAACAGTCTGAGGCCTTGTGAAAAACTTGAAAATTCTGTTAAAAAAAATTAATTTTAGTGAAATGACAAACTGTGAAAGTGTTAAGTAAAAGACAAGACAATAATGGATCCCCGCAATGAAAAAAATTCAATTTAGGGAATACTAATTCCATTGCGAGCCATTGCGACTATAAGAGCTAGAGGAACCAAATATTATACCCAGACTCTAATGATATTACACTGATACAAGTGTATTTCAAAATTTCACAAACTCCTACGGGAATTCGTGAATTCTCAGGTTGTCTATTACTGAATGAATGAAAAATTTTAGTTAAATGAACTAAATTCATTTTATTGAATACTAATTTCATTTCGAGCCATTTCGGGGATCCATTATTGTCTTGTCTTTTACTTAACACTCACAGTTTGTCATTTCACTAAAATGCATTTTTTTAACAGAATTTGCGAGTTTTTTACAAGGCAGACTTATATTTTATTTGCAGACTGTCGAGCAACGGGAGATAGACGAAGATTCCGCAAAGATAGCTTCGAGAATCCCATGGCATAACTTCCTTAATGAGCTGCGGTTCAGTGCCATTCAAAACCAAGAAAAATTGAATTTATCACGCCACCAGAATGAAATATTAATGAAAAAGGCAACCCGTTTGTGGCGCGGTATGTCGGAGAGGGAGAAGTCCAAGTATTCAGAATTATCAAAAAACTGAGATACTACGCGAATCGATGGTTTGACAGTGGCAATAGTCATTGAAGACAGAAGGCAAGCCCAGTCCCAGGACGACAAGCAGAGTGAAGGCGGCTCAGACTCGGACTAGCATACTACAGTATTGATGGTAAGTATTCAAAGGGATCCATAGCATCCAAAAGTTGTCTTCTAATCGAATACTTCCGATTAAAAATGTTTATCAACAAACTCATGGCCATGGCCTGGGCGTCAACTTTGAACATTCGTCCACTACGTTAAATGCGAAGTTCTGTGTGAAAGTGACTTAAAAAATTCGAGTCAGTATTTTAAAAGATGTAAAAAAGTTAATTCAAGAGCGTCAATTTTGATCTTGCGGCTTCTGGCGTTTGTCGTTATTCCCATCATTCCAATTGTCATTATGCACACATGCTGGGTCCTAAAAACATAAAAAAAACAAATTATAAGAATTGTTTTACCTACATACATATATGTATGAAAAAATTCATAGATACCTATATATTTCTAAATGTCTAAATAGAGAATACACTTCTTATTTTAAGCAACTCTATGTCATGAAACACTATATATTAAAATGATGTATCGTTTTGTAACTTTATAATCCATTTAATCAACACATGTGTCCTAATTCCACACATTTTGAGGGGTCCCCTCCACAGTTTAAGAACTTCTCATTATGAAACCGTGAACGCTGGGGTGTCACTAGATTTCCAGCGAGAATCTCGAGCAATGACGACTGGAACCACACAGCCACCGAATAGAAGAAACCACGAGAGTAACAGGGAAGTGCTCAGCGACACTCAGTCATATATATATGTATGTATGTACGTATGTTATAAAATATATATAAGTTCAAATGAATTCGCAATCACTTATTAATGTTAGTTACTTTGAATTAAATTCAGCATACAACGCTTGGATGGAATAAACAACACACATGTCGGAACACAGCACCCATAGCCAAGGGAGCAGAGAACCAAAGGAGCCAAAGCGACAGAGGGAGAGGCAGCGAAAAAATGTGCGATCGCTCTGCCGACGGGCCGGCAGAAATAGTCTCCATTAGAAATACCAACAATCGTGACTACTACCCCCTAGTACTGGTACCGTCACCACACACCCCTGTCCCGTCTTTCAACGAGTTATCTTATGTATGTACATATGTATGTATATATTTTTTATATTTATTATTTTATTTATTATTTTCATATAAAAACGAAAATAAAAAACATAATCTCAACTATCTCAACTTGTAAATATTTAAGAATTCGTAAGTAGCTCAAGCTGAAGGCCTCAGTTGTCAAAGCTGTTATTCTTAATAGTATTTAAGTTTACTTAAGAATTCTGTAAATGATAAATAAAATATTTATGTACCTCTTCGAGTGGCCGGTATTTTTATCAGCGGGAGCAACGACCCTGCTACTATTACTCCGGATACAGAAGCCCCAGCACACAAGAGAGCTTTGGGGCGTATCAGTCCGAATCCAGCTCGTCTTCACCGCCGACATATGGTATTGCTTCTCAGACCCAAACGACATCCATAAAGTTCACAGCCACACAGTCAAATACTGGACCCAAGGAAATGCTGCAAAAGTTTTCGACGGACTCCAACTGGTTGATGATAAGGATATACAATTTCCGGAGAAGCAAATGACGTCTTAGCGAGATCTTAGAGAAATTTAGACGGATTTAAGACGGTCCTGGAGACCTTCAGCAAGCCTGCGGATGAGTTCAAGCACACGGATATCATCACGGAGGTTGAGAGCATTGGGATACACATTGAAAAATTAATAAAAATAAACATACGGATAATAAACTATATATTTATCCCTCTGTACAATTTAAGGTGTAGTTCGACTTTGACTAGGACACAGGATGGATTCGGATCTGAATGAGTTGGAGTGGAGCAGATTGGTAAAGGTCAAGGTCAAAGGTACTTCTGGGCCTACATCCCCGATAAAATGGATCGCCATTGGATCCTCTTGCACACCATTTTGGTTAGCAATCTTTGCTGGGTCATTTCCATGTTCATGGTTAACTTTTCTGGCTTCTATGTATGTAATGCGCTTTGTCATGGGTCATTGCTTCTATGTTGTGAGTGGTTGTTCTTCTGCAGCCAGCACCCTTCGCAGAATATTTTCAACACAATCAGCGTGGCCGGACCTAGCTTTGTGGCAATCGCCTACCTCAGCAAGTTCTGCAACAAGCAGATTACGTCGCGCGTCCAAAACCCACTTGTACATGTTCACGGGATTTCCAAGGAACATTTTTGGAGGCGGAGGTTTGTATGGATTTCGAGTGGCATGGCATGTTGTGTGGCAGGAACTTCTTCACGAACTATAGGCCATGGGCTGCGCAGTGCAGCTAAATCAGCTGTATCCTTTCCTGCTTGACGGAGCACGTGTAGAGCGTATCCATGGCATCATCCAGGGCACCTTAATGAAGAAACCAAAATCATAAAACTAGACAACTTAGGGAATCCAATAAGTGCCAAGAATTATGAAAGACTTTACCTTAAATCATCACAGGTATTTGTACCTTTCATCCAGTCCCCTGTCTTTCAGATGGTATTTGTCCACACCGGTGTTCCAGCTAGTGGCATCGACACTATTCGTCACCAAAAAGCGTTATCCTTGCAAGTTTTGTCGTTGCTCTGTAGGGCAATGGCCATGGTCAGTGGCGGTCACACTTTGCCAGCATGCCTGACAAAAGAGAGAATATTCAGAGGGAATTTGCACGGTTGTTTCTCCACGGAGAAGCCAATGCTCGGACAGATAGGGTACCGTGTCCTGGCTGTCTCTATAGCTATGCCTGGCGGTGCAGAACCCTTCATCATTTCTTCTCAGTGCTGCAGACAGGTCCACAGATCTATTGCAGCAGCGTTTTTTTTTATTGTAATTTTGTTCCGTTATTAGTAGCAGATTTAAGGCAGTCTTTACATACACAGCCTTTCAAACAGTCAATTGACTACATTTGTTATGTAATACATTATTATTAAAATAAATAAAATGGAATTTTGAAAAATCAAATTGGAGAAGAACAGTGCAGAGCATAAAACGCTTGCTATCTCTTTTTAGGGCATAGTTAGAGCAACTTACATATACCCGTCGCTTTCGATTAACTGGAGTGTGGCACAAAAATATCGGTAGTTTTCTGCGATAAACGACACTTTAATTTAATCGCTCAGTATACATACGTATGTATACTGTATGGTTATTTTGTTTTATTGTTAATTTAATTTATACAAAGCATGAGACATAAGGAAAATATTCAGACAATCTGCTGCTATGTCATAAGGTAGTATTATCTGGTCGCACTGCCTCAAGTGCACTTGAAGTGTTCACTACACTACAAGTATGCCAGTGTATTTTATTATTAGTGTAATCCTGCCGCAAGTCCACTATCGGCGTATGTAATATTTAAGTAAATGCTCTTTTTGAATTTTCACCCATTTTTATTCTCAAACTTACACGAAAAAGACAGACCTAATTTACGTGATCGATCTGGCAATCTTACTTACCTATTTTTAAATTTACTCTCGAGAAGGCTGTCAAAAAGCTAAATTTGTTCTTTGAAGCAGCTCTAGTACGAACAGGCTATTATTTCGAAACACACAGTTACACAAATGTTAGACATACTATTGTACTAGCTAGCTAGTCCGCTGGAATATCGATGCCTGCAACACATACAAATATCGATGGCATCGATTGTTTTTCCAGCCTCCTCTAGCAGACTTTCGAACGTCCGGCCCGTGCCGTTTCACAAAATTTCTTTTCCATTTTTTCCTCGCTAGTGAAAGGTTGCTGCTAAATAAGATTAAGGTACGTATTGTGTGCGTGATTTATTACATTCAAGTGAGTGGTTAAGCTTCCAATATAACAAAAATCTATGTGAATTTCATAGCGGAACATGCTGTGTTCCAATTTTGTGTGGCGTGCATATTTTTTTGCAATTAATGTCTGGTTTGTGCTTACTGGACGTAGTTTACTCATTTTTTTGATTGTGTAGTTGCTGCATGCTTTTCTAGTTGCATTTCAGATTCCGTGCAATTTTTGCGGCACTAGCTTGATTTTTACACAGGAAAAACTACATGTAGTGACTACAATGTCGGGCCTTGCACATTTTTTTTAAGCCGCCATTTTGAACATTTTTTGTGCGGCGTGCCGGTTGGCAACTTTGATTTTTGTAAGACAAAAGCATGTTTTTCTTGTGATTACCCTCCGCCATTTTGAATTTGTTCCAACATTCTGCTGACGTCACCTTTCCTTGTTTTTTTTTCGCAATTTTGTGACTTTTGTGTGGTGTGCTTTTCTTTTCTTGTTTCAGATTCTCTACATCTTGTCAATTATCGAACGATAACAAATACGAAAACTGTTGACGTTCGATGTGAAACGATGACAAAGCAGTCGCTGCACCAGCAGTCCCTTTTTCATTATCGCAATGGCAAGGAAGAGTTTGTACAGGAGCAATTCTCGCAAAGGGAATTCATCACTCAACATACACACATATACAGTTAGCAGTGGTCGTTAATAGCCCATGATTTTGGTGTCGATGTTGCGGATCCGTCACGGTCACCGATTGCATGTGATATTTGCATGCATATGCATGCATATATAACCAGTCGGTTATTATTGTGTCAATGCAGGTATGTGTATTTCTTTGTTATTTTATTTTTTCTAGATAATATCAATATATATTTTTAGGTACGATCCATGATCATTCTTTATACAGCGGCATTTTTATACGCGGGGCAACGACCCTGGCACTATCCCTACGGATACAGAAGCCCCAGCACGCAAGAGAGCTTTGTGGCGTATTAGTCCGAATCCAGCTTGTCTTCACCGCCGACATATTGTATTGCTTCTCAGACCCAAACGCCACCCATAAAACTCACAGATGCAGCTCCACAGTCAAACACATCTACTTTGAAGAGCACACTGGAGCCAAGTAAATGCTGCAAAAGTTTTCCACGTTCTCGGGGAAAGTAAGTACAGTAATGGAGTGTCTTCTGTCCATTAATGTTTTGTCTTTGTGTGTCTTTCCATGTATAGTCCTGAAGAATTGCACTTCATTTCGATAGAACGTAGGGCACCGAACTTGAAGACTACCAGACAACCAGACAACTACATGTGTTACGAGTGCTTGGACCATACTCAAGAGCTTTCTATACAACGATAGGGATGGCATGGAAAAGGTAAGACGAATCTTTTAATCAGATCACTGTCCAGCGCAAATTGAACCCCCAGGGTATTGCCAACGTTCTACTTAAGGTATATTCTAACGGTACCGCGACCCGCGCAGTCAGCTGAAGAATGCCATGTTTTCGGGTGATGTGACCAGCGTGATATCCCAGTGTGTTGAGGGTTGCCGCCCCATGATCCATGATCCTCTCGGGGGCTTCATACAATATGCAAAACCGCTTGCAACGCTCTGCCCTGTAGGAGATAGGGCACATCGAGATGATAACTATTGAGCATTTGCGTGTTCAGCGTATCATCCGTTTCTATTATCTCAATAGTGTCAGCGATGGTCAGCTCCCCAAAAATGATGATTTCAGTAGAACTTCTGCGGCCAGCTGAAGGTAATTTTTAATGTAAACTTTTGTTGCCATAAACCTATCTCTCTACCTTATATATCCGCCTCTTTTTAGATGCACATCGTAAGATTTTTTCTTCTCAACTGGCACTCCATCGCAATACAATAAGTATAATAATGCGGATCCGTGAACCATTGTAGATCGCACCATTGATCGACGCGTTATGTCATTGAGAATAAGGAGAAACCTAAATATTGATAATTCATAGAACAAAAAATGTAATTCAGAGTGAGTGAAACAATTCTTATTTGTTCTATGTATGTTTTAGCACCCAGCATGTGTGTAAACTTATGATAAGTAGGACAAACTTCAGGTCGATTACATGACCATATGTACATTTCGCGTCGATAATGATACATACATATGAGAAACAAATTCAAAGCGCTCTCTCGCTATATCCCAGCGATATAAAGTTAAAATTTTTTTTCATACTCTTTTCACTTAAAATGTACACATCGTGTTGGAAGCTATTTACCTAAATCTAATTCTTATACATATACATTTTTATAATGAAAATTGCATTTTGTTGAAATTTGTTAAAATTTGCTTTTTTTTTTATAATTGTAAATTAGTTTTTTAGTATTATTTGGATCGGTTTCTTCGGAATTTTTTTAATTTGATTGTGCAATTGAGTTGCGCTCCTAATTGATTTAACGTTGTGGTGTAGATTGTTCTCTAAGCGGATAGCAATGATTAACCACTTTAATTCGATGGCATAAGTAATTGTTAGTTTTTCTGGTAAAGGTAATTCGGTTCTAAAATCTATCCATGAGGTCAAGTATTATATAAAACATTATTGATACATGGTCAAAGCGACTTAAATTAAAGACATAACGATTATTGATTATATGGATTATTGAATAAAATTATAATTAGCTGGTAAATTGTATGAATAGTAAACAACCCTATGAGAAAGTACGTCGCTAGTCGCCGATTGTTTCACTGGATGGGAGGTGGGCTTTACGTGAAGGTTTGCCTTTTGCTTGAGTATCGCATATTTTACGAGTACGATCTACCAAAGACAATATAACAGGCGCGGTCCAGCGAATACCACTGCTGGGCTGCTGGGGGATGTGCACTTTTTTTTTTTGTTGTATAGGGTGGAATAGAATTGAAAGCTGAAAGTGTGGGACTTGTCACTAGATCCTATCTAGGATTTGAATTTTTGTTCCGCTGTCTTTCAGCGCCACGCAAGGATTGGATGATCTCTGCAGCGTAGGTGCTCACGGCATCCCAATTGTTTTGCGAGCTTAGTAGGCGTCCCAATTCCTAGGCTAAGCTCTTCCCGCTCTGCAGTAGATCTCGGACGGACAAAAACGGACATGTTCGACGTCTTCTAGTCCCGCCTAGTCCGGTGCAGGGACTAGTGCACTGGAACTCTGCCTACAGTTTGTGTTACTGTATGTGTCTGTATAGGTTGTATCCGTATGTTGTCCGTATGGGTTGTTTGGGCCATTGTTTGTGTTTTTTAAGTATGTATGCCTATTGCCTTTTGTGTGTGAGTGGTTTTCAGTGTAATTATGTGTTACTATCTTGTTGTGGTTGTGTGTATCAGAGTGTCGGTGGAAGTGTACATGCATGGACATGCATAATGGTAAATGTTAGGCACATACATATCTACAAACATACATACATACATGTAGATCCAAAGTAATCCCTCCTAGCAGCTCTCAATTATATATGTAAATATGTATGTATATATGTGAAACATACCAAAAAACCCGTATAAATATGTATGAAAAAGTTTGTGAATCGACTAAAACTCGTTATCAGATTTGCATAAAACAATACACAACGCATCTATTTTTATCTTGGCCAACCAAATAATCAAAAATAACTGTCCCAAATTGGTGTAGCTGTAGCGTGTGGCAAGGAAAGAATCCCTGTAGCTCCGCTCCATCATTTGTCAAAATAAAAGATCCGAAAGTATATATGAATACAAAACATATGTGGGTATTCTTTTGAGTATTCTTTTGGGTATCAGTGTCTTACTCTACAGGCTAAAGTTACCAGGTGAGGGTGAGAGTGTGAACTAATGGTGGAAGTATTCGATTAGAAGACAACTTTTAGATGCTATGGATCCCTTTGAATACTTACCATCAATACTGTAGTATGCTAGTCGGAGTCTGAGCCGCCTTTTTTTGCTTGCCTTCCTGGGACTGTGCTTGCATTCTGTCTTCAATGACTATTGCCACTGTCAAACCATCGATTCGCGTAGTTTCTCAGTTTTTTGATAATTCTGAATACTTGGACTTCTCCCTCTCCGACATACCGCGCCACAAACGGGTTGCCTTTTTCATTAATATTTCATTCTGGTGGCGTGATAAATTCAATTTTTCTTGGTTTTGAATGGCACTGAACCGCAGCTCATTAAGGAAGTTACGCCATGGGATTTTCGAAGCTATCTTTGGCTGAATCTTCGTCTATCTCCCGTTGCTCAACAGTCTGAGGCCTTGTGAAAAACTTGAAAATTCTGTTAAAAAAAATTAATTTTAGTGAAATGACAAACTGTGAAAGTGTTAAGTAAAAGACAAGACAATAATGGATCCCCGCAATGAAAAAAATTCAATTTAGGGAATACTAATTCCATTGCGAGCCATTGCGACTATAAGAGCTAGAGGAACCAAATATTATACGCAGACTCTAATGATATTACACTGATACAAGTGTATTTCAAAATTTCACAAACTCCTACGGGAATTCGTGAATTCTCAGGTTGTCTATTACTGAATGAATGAAAAATTTTAGTTAAATGAACTAAATTCATTTTATTGAATACTAATTTCATTTCGAGCCATTTCGGGGATCCATTATTGTCTTGTCTTTTACTTAACACTCACAGTTTGTCATTTCACTAAAATGCATTTTTTTAACAGAATTTGCGAGTTTTTTACAAGGCAGACTTATATTTTATTTGCAGACTGTCGAGCAACGGGAGATAGACGAAGATTCCGCAAAGATAGCTTCGAGAATCCCATGGCATAACTTCCTTAATGAGCTGCGGTTCAGTGCCATTCAAAACCAAGAAAAATTGAATTTATCACGCCACCAGAATGAAATATTAATGAAAAAGGCAACCCGTTTGTGGCGCGGTATGTCGGAGAGGGAGAAGTCCAAGTATTCAGAATTATCAAAAAACTGAGATACTACGCGAATCGATGGTTTGACAGTGGCAATAGTCATTGAAGACAGAAGGCAAGCCCAGTCCCAGGACGACAAGCAGAGTGAAGGCGGCTCAGACTCGGACTAGCATACTACAGTATTGATGGTAAGTATTCAAAGGGATCCATAGCATCCAAAAGTTGTCTTCTAATCGAATACTTCCGATTAAAAATGTTTATCAACAAACTCATGGCCATGGCCTGGGCGTCAACTTTGAACATTCGTCCACTACGTTAAATGCGAAGTTCTGTGTGAAAGTGACTTAAAAAATTCGAGTCAGTATTTTAAAAGATGTAAAAAAGTTAATTCAAGAGCGTCAATTTTGATCTTGCGGCTTCTGGCGTTTGTCGTTATTCCCGTCATTCCAATTGTCATTATGCACACATGCTGGGTCCTAAAAACATAAAAAAAACAAATTATAAGAATTGTTTTACCTACATACATATATGTATGAAAAAATTCATAGATACCTATATATTTCTAAATGTCTAAATAGAGAATACACTTCTTATTTTAAGCAACTCTATGTCATGAAACACTATATATTAAAATGATGTATCGTTTTGTAACTTTATAATCCATTTAATCAACACATGTGTCCTAATTCCACACATTTTGAGGGGTCCCCTCCACAGTTTAAGAACTTCTCATTATGAAACCGTGAACGCTGGGGTGTCACTAGATTTCCAGCGAGAATCTCGAGCAATGACGACTGGAACCACACAGCCACCGAATAGAAGAAACCACGAGAGTAACAGGGAAGTGCTCAGCGACACTCAGTCATATATATATGTATGTATGTACGTATGTTATAAAATATATATAAGTTCAAATGAATTCGCAATCACTTATTAATGTTAGTTACTTTGAATTAAATTCAGCATACAACGCTTGGATGGAATAAACAACACACATGTCGGAACACAGCACCCATAGCCAAGGGAGCAGAGAACCAAAGGAGCCAAAGCGACAGAGGGAGAGGCAGCGAAAAAATGTGCGATCGCTCTGCCGACGGGCCGGCAGAAATAGTCTCCATTAGAAATACCAACAATCGTGACTACTACCCCCTAGTACTGGTACCGTCACCACACACCCCTGTCCCGTCTTTCAACGAGTTATCTTATGTATGTACATATGTATGTATATATTTTTTATATTTATTATTTTATTTATTATTTTCATATAAAAACGAAAATAAAAAACATAATCTCAACTATCTCAACTTGTAAATATTTAAGAATTCGTAAGTAGCTCAAGCTGAAGGCCTCAGTTGTCAAAGCTGTTATTCTTAATAGTATTTAAGTTTACTTAAGAATTCTGTAAATGATAAATAAAATATTTATGTACCTCTTCGAGTGGCCGGTATTTTTATCAGCGGGAGCAACGACCCTGCTACTATTACTCCGGATACAGAAGCCCCAGCACACAAGAGAGCTTTGGGGCGTATCAGTCCGAATCCAGCTCGTCTTCACCGCCGACATATGGTATTGCTTCTCAGACCCAAACGACATCCATAAAGTTCACAGCCACACAGTCAAATACTGGACCCAAGGAAATGCTGCAAAAGTTTTCGACGGACTCCAACTGGTTGATGATAAGGATATACAATTTCCGGAGAAGCAAATGACGTCTTAGCGAGATCTTAGAGAAATTTAGACGGATTTAAGACGGTCCTGGAGACCTTCAGCAAGCCTGCGGATGAGTTCAAGCACACGGATATCATCACGGAGGTTGAGAGCATTGGGATACACATTGAAAAATTAATAAAAATAAACATACGGATAATAAACTATATATTTATCCCTCTGTACAATTTAAGGTGTAGTTCGACTTTGACTAGGACACAGGATGGATTCGGATCTGAATGAGTTGGAGTGGAGCAGATTGGTAAAGGTCAAGGTCAAAGGTACTTCTGGGCCTACATCCCCGATAAAATGGATCGCCATTGGATCCTCTTGCACACTATTTTGGTTAGCAATCTTTGCTGGGTCATTTCCATGTTCATGGTTAACTTTTCTGGCTTCTATGTATGTAATGCGCTTTGTCATGGGTCATTGCTTCTATGTTGTGAGTGGTTGTTCTTCTGCAGCCAGCACCCTTCGCAGAATATTTTCAACACAATCAGCGTGGCCGGACCTAGCTTTGTGGCAATCGCCTACCTCAGCAAGTTCTGCAACAAGCAGATTACGTCGCGCGTCCAAAACCCACTTGTAAATGTTCACGGGATTTCCAAGGAACTTTTTTGGAGGCGGAGGTTTGTATGGATTTCGAGTGGCATGGCATGTTGTGTGGCAGGAACTTCTTCACGAACTATAGGCCATGGGCTGCGCAGTGCAGCTAAATCAGCTGTATCCTTTCCTGCTTGACGGAGCACGTGTAGAGCGTATCCATGGCATCATCCAGGGCACCTTAATGAAGAAACCAAAATCATAAAACTAGACAACTTAGGGAATCCAATAAGTGCCAAGAATTATGAAAGACTTTACCTTAAATCATCACAGGTATTTGTACCTTTCATCCAGTCCCCTGTCTTTCAGATGGTATTTGTCCACACCGGTGTTCCAGCTAGTGGCATCGACACTATTCGTCACCAAAAAGCGTTATCCTTGCAAGTTTTGTCGTTGCTCTGTAGGGCAATGGCCATGGTCAGTGGCGGTCACACTTTGCCAGCATGCCTGACAAAAGAGAGAATATTCAGAGGGAATTTGCACGGTTGTTTCTCCACGGAGAAGCCAATGCTCGGACAGATAGGGTACCGTGTCCTGGCTGTCTCTATAGCTATGCCTGGCGGTGCAGAACCCTTCATCATTTCTTCTCAGTGCTGCAGACAGGTCCACAGATCTATTGCAGCAGCGTTTTTTTTTATTGTAATTTTGTTCCGTTATTAGTAGCAGATTTAAGGCAGTCTTTACATACACAGCCTTTCAAACAGTCAATTGACTACATTTGTTATGTAATACATTATTATTAAAATAAATAAAATGGAATTTTGAAAAATCAAATTGGAGAAGAACAGTGCAGAGCATAAAACGCTTGCTATCTCTTTTTAGGGCATAGTTAGAGCAACTTACATATACCCGTCGCTTTCGATTAACTGGAGTGTGGCACAAAAATATCGGTAGTTTTCTGCGATAAACGACACTTTAATTTAATCGCTCAGTATACATACGTATGTATACTGTATGGTTATTTTGTTTTATTGTTAATTTAATTTATACAAAGCATGAGACATAAGGAAAATATTCAGACAATCTGCTGCTATGTCATAAGGTAGTATTATCTGGTCGCACTGCCTCAAGTGCACTTGAAGTGTTCACTACACTACAAGTATGCCAGTGTATTTTATTATTAGTGTAATCCTGCCGCAAGTCCACTATCGGCGTATGTAATATTTAAGTAAATGCTCTTTTTGAATTTTCACCCATTTTTATTCTCAAACTTACACGAAAAAGACAGACCTAATTTACGTGATCGATCTGGCAATCTTACTTACCTATTTTTAAATTTACTCTCGAGAAGGCTGTCAAAAAGCTAAATTTGTTCTTTGAAGCAGCTCTAGTACGAACAGGCTATTATTTCGAAACACACAGTTACACAAATGTTAGACATACTATTGTACTAGCTAGCTAGTCCGCTGGAATATCGATGCCTGCAACACATACAAATATCGATGGCATCGATTGTTTTTCCAGCCTCCTCTAGCAGACTTTCGAACGTCCGGCCCGTGCCGTTTCACAAAATTTCTTTTCCATTTTTTCCTCGCTAGTGAAAGGTTGCTGCTAAATAAGATTAAGGTACGTATTGTGTGCGTGATTTATTACATTCAAGTGAGTGGTTAAGCTTCCAATATAACAAAAATCTATGTGAATTTCATAGCGGAACATGCTGTGTTCCAATTTTGTGTGGCGTGCATATTTTTTTGCAATTAATGTCTGGTTTGTGCTTACTGGACGTAGTTTACTCATTTTTTTGATTGTGTAGTTGCTGCATGCTTTTCTAGTTGCATTTCAGATTCCGTGCAATTTTTGCGGCACTAGCTTGATTTTTACACAGGAAAAACTACATGTAGTGACTACAATGTCGGGCCTTGCACATTTTTTTTAAGCCGCCATTTTGAACATTTTTTGTGCGGCGTGCCGGTTGGCAACTTTGATTTTTGTAAGACAAAAGCATGTTTTTCTTGTGATTACCCTCCGCCATTTTGAATTTGTTCCAACATTCTGCTGACGTCACCTTTCCTTGTTTTTTTTTCGCAATTTTGTGACTTTTGTGTGGTGTGCTTTTCTTTTCTTGTTTCAGATTCTCTACATCTTGTCAATTATCGAACGATAACAAATACGAAAACTGTTGACGTTCGATGTGAAACGATGACAAAGCAGTCGCTGCACCAGCAGTCCCTTTTTCATTATCGCAATGGCAAGGAAGAGTTTGTACAGGAGCAATTCTCGCAAAGGGAATTCATCACTCAACATACACACATATACAGTTAGCAGTGGTCGTTAATAGCCCATGATTTTGGTGTCGATGTTGCGGATCCGTCACGGTCACCGATTGCATGTGATATTTGCATGCATATGCATGCATATATAACCAGTCGGTTATTATTGTGTCAATGCAGGTATGTGTATTTCTTTGTTATTTTATTTTTTCTAGATAATATCAATATATATTTTTAGGTACGATCCATGATCATTCTTTATACAGCGGCAATTTTATACGCGGGGCAACGACCCTGGCACTATCCCTACGGATACAGAAGCCCCAGCACGCAAGAGAGCTTTGTGGCGTATTAGTCCGAATCCAGCTTGTCTTCACCGCCGACATATTGTATTGCTTCTCAGACCCAAACGCCACCCATAAAACTCACAGATGCAGCTCCACAGTCAAACACATCTACTTTGAAGAGCACACTGGAGCCAAGTAAATGCTGCAAAAGTTTTCCACGTTCTCGGGGAAAGTAAGTACAGTAATGGAGTGTCTTCTGTCCATTAATGTTTTGTCTTTGTGTGTCTTTCCATGTATAGTCCTGAAGAATTGCACTTCATTTCGATAGAACGTAGGGCACCGAACTTGAAGACTACCAGACAACCAGACAACTACATGTGTTACGAGTGCTTGGACCATACTCAAGAGCTTTCTATACAACGATAGGGATGGCATGGAAAAGGTAAGACGAATCTTTTAATCAGATCACTGTCCAGCGCAAATTGAACCCCCAGGGTATTGCCAACGTTCTACTTAAGGTATATTCTAACGGTACCGCGACCCGCGCAGTCAGCTGAAGAATGCCATGTTTTCGGGTGATGTGACCAGCGTGATATCCCAGTGTGTTGAGGGTTGCCGCCCCATGATCCATGATCCTCTCGGGGGCTTCATACAATATGCAAAACCGCTTGCAACGCTCTGCCCTGTAGGAGATAGGGCACATCGAGATGATAACTATTGAGCATTTGCGTGTTCAGCGTATCATCCGTTTCTATTATCTCAATAGTGTCAGCGATGGTCAGCTCCCCAAAAATGATGATTTCAGTAGAACTTCTGCGGCCAGCTGAAGGTAATTTTTAATGTAAACTTTTGTTGCCATAAACCTATCTCTCTACCTTATATATCCGCCTCTTTTTAGATGCACATCGTAAGATTTTTTCTTCTCAACTGGCACTCCATCGCAATACAATAAGTATAATAATGCGGATCCGTGAACCATTGTAGATCGCACCATTGATCGACGCGTTATGTCATTGAGAATAAGGAGAAACCTAAATATTGATAATTCATAGAACAAAAAATGTAATTCAGAGTGAGTGAAACAATTCTTATTTGTTCTATGTATGTTTTAGCACCCAGCATGTGTGTAAACTTATGATAAGTAGGACAAACTTCAGGTCGATTACATGACCATATGTACATTTCGCGTCGATAATGATACATACATATGAGAAACAAATTCAAAGCGCTCTCTCGCTATATCCCAGCGATATAAAGTTAAAATTTTTTTTCATACTCTTTTCACTTAAAATGTACACATCGTGTTGGAAGCTATTTACCTAAATCTAATTCTTATACATATACATTTTTATAATGAAAATTGCATTTTGTTGAAATTTGTTAAAATTTGCTTTTTTTTTTATAATTGTAAATTAGTTTTTTAGTATTATTTGGATCGGTTTCTTCGGAATTTTTTTAATTTGATTGTGCAATTGAGTTGCGCTCCTAATTGATTTAACGTTGTGGTGTAGATTGTTCTCTAAGCGGATAGCAATGATTAACCACTTTAATTCGATGGCATAAGTAATTGTTAGTTTTTTCTGGTAAAGGTAATTCGGTTCTAAAATCTATCCATGAGGTCAAGTATTATATAAAACATTATTGATACATGGTCAAAGCGACTTAAATTAAAGACATAACGGACTATTGAATAAAATTATAATTAGCTGGTAAATTGTATGAATAGTAAACGACCCTATGAGAAAGTACGTCGCTAGTCGCCGATTGTTTCACTGGATGGGAGGTGGGCTTTACGTGAAGGTTTGCCTTTTGCTTGAGTATCGCATATTTTACGAGTACGATCTACCAAAGACAATATAACAGGCGCGGTCCAGCGAATACCACTGCTGGGCTGCTGGGGGATGTGCACTTTTTTTTTTTGTTGTATAGGGTGGAATAGAATTGAAAGCTGAAAGTGTGGGACTTGTCACTAGATCCTATCTAGGATTTGAATTTTTGTTCCGCTGTCTTTCAGCGCCACGCAAGGATTGGATGATCTCTGCAGCGTAGGTGCTCACGGCATCCCAATTGTTTTGCGAGCTTAGTAGGCGTCCCAATTCCTAGGCTAAGTTCTTCCCGCTCTGCAGTAGATCTCGGACGGACAAAAACGGACATGTTCGACGTCTTCTAGTCCCGCCTAGTCCGGTGCAGGGACTAGTGCACTGGAACTCTGCCTACAGTTTGTGTTACTGTATGTGTCTGAATAGGTTGTATCCGTATGTTGTCCGTATGGGTTGTTTGGGCCATTGTTTGTGTTTTTTAAGTATGTATGCCTATTGCCTTTTGTGTGTGAGTGGTTTTCAGTGTAATTATGTGTTACTATCTTGTTGTGGTTGTGTGTATCAGAGTGTCGGTGGAAGTGTACATGCATGGACATGCATAATGGTAAATGTTAGGCACATACATATCTACAAACATACATACATACATGTAGATCCAAAGTAATCCCTCCTAGCAGCTCTCAATTATATATGTAAATATGTATGTATGTAGGAAATGAAGGAAAGAGAGAGACACGAAGCGGCTGTAGTTTTGTCGCGTCGTTTGCATTCAGCGGCCATCGGCTCTAAGAGAGCCGAAAGAAGAAGGAAAGATCAGTCGATACTCAGCTCTGTTCAGCCACGCATCAAAAGTACAAGCGCATAATTATACATGAACATAAGTGACACAAATGTAAACTTGGAGCTAATTAATATTAAGATATTCAATAAATAATATCTATTGCTGGTTGGTAAGCAATATAAAATAACCACAAATTGGGGGCTCGTCCGAGAAAAAGCCCAAGACAACAACACCAAAATTTGTGACTGTGTGCGTGTATTCGACGAAATTTGGCGAACAAGAGACTGCGTGGACTGGAGATCGGCGGCTGTGCGATATTGAAACGGAGTCTGGCCTGCAAGTGCGAGAGGGACAAAACATCAGTTGTCAAGAAGAAGCATTAGTGTTGGCAGATATTCAAAAGGCACGAGAAGCGTCGGAAAGGCTGGATCTAGAGGGAGACAAACGGCACGGAGACGACAATCTGAGCGCGTTCGTTCCAAAGAGAGCAGCGAAAAGTAACGGTAGACGGCAGCAAACACAGCAAAATCTGAAACCATTGTTGTTGTTGTGCATTGCGTCTGAGAGGCTAGAGCTACAAGGAGACAAACGGCACGGAGACGACAATCTGAGCGCGTTCGTTCCAAAGAGAGCAGCGAAAAGTAACGGTAGACGGCAGCAAACACAGCAAAATCTGAAACCATTGTTGTTGTTGTGCATTGCGTCTGAGAGGCTAGAGCTACAAGGAGACACACGGCACGGAGACGACAATCTGAGCGCGCGTTCGATCCAAAGAGAGCAGAAGCGACAAAACGGCGAGTGACAGTCGAAGGCAAGGCAGAATCAAAGAACATTGGTTTTGTTATTGTCTATTACGTCTGAGAGAGGCTACAGCTACAAGAAGAGACAAGCGGCAAAGAGACGACCATCTGAGCGCGCCTGTATTTGTGAGCAGAAGCAAAGACGATTTGAGAAGCAGCCAGGAGTTAACGGCGAACAGCGAGAACAAGGAAAGGCAACAAAGAGAGGACGACAACAGCGACATCGACAGGCAAGCGAGATCTGGATGTGAGGGTGTGTGCGTCGAATTTGGAGTCTGGAAGGTTCTGCACGGAAGCGAGAGTTAACAAGGGTAAATCAATAGTTGGGTGAGGTGAGTGTTAACAGAGAAGCGATCGTTAACAGAGACGGCGGTAAAGGCGAAATAAGAGTTGATTAACATAGTAGATTTTTAACAGTAATTCATAATTTAAAATTGTTATTCAAGTTTAAATTCATAACATTTTCCTAGATATAAAATATCATTTAATTTGTATTTAAATCGTCACGATGCTGGTTGAGGAGATCATGACACTGACAGTCGCAGATTTGCGAGAGAAGTTAAGAGGGCTTGCGTTGCAGACGGCGGGACGAAAGCGCGAGTTGCAAGATAGACTCTTAGTTCATTTCGGGTTTCAAGTTGAGGAAGAAGAAGAGTCAGAGAATGAGTCTGTAACCACAGCTATAGACGATACCGTAGCAGTTCAACAATGTACGCGGCCGACAGAGAATAAATCATGGTTCACTCTAAAAGACGTGGAAGGTAGCGTGTCGCATTTTTCTGGTTCTAATAACCCCGACATTAATCAATGGATAGAGGAATTAGAGGAGTGCGCGGTTACTGTTCAGTGGAGTCAATTGCAATTATTCGTTTATGCCAAACAGCTGTTGGCTGTTGCCGCAAAATCGTTTGTTCGTAGTTTGCGTGATGTTCGTAACTGGAATTCGTTAAAGACAGCTCTGTTGGAGGAGTTTAGCGTAAATTTGTCATCTGTTGAAGTGCATAGAATGTTACAGAAACGTCAGCAGAAAAAAGGAGAGTCGTTGCATGAGTTTTTGTATGCGTTGATGGAGATAGCCAAGCCAATTAAACTAGATCATGAGAGTATAATCGAATATTTTGTGGATGGTATCCCAGACGCTAGGGCAAATAAGGCAATGTTGTACCAAGCTAGAAACATAAAGGAGCTTAAATTTCAGATCGACGTGTACCAGAAAGCAAGAGGCGGATCCAAGCCAATGAACAATAAGTGGTCGCAGGGTAACAAAAGTGAGGGTTCGGTGAAAGGGTCGACAGCAGAAAATTTCAAGAAATGTTTTAAGTGTGGAGACAAATCGCATCTGAGGAAAGATTGTCCTAAGAATGATTTTTGTTGTTTCAAATGTGGCCAACCAGGGCACCGTGCTGCAAATTGTAATGTCAAGGTCGAGACTGGACAAGAAAAGCGGGTGAATACGAATATTATTCGAGATAAGGACGTCGTTGTTAAGCCGACAGGTATTTTTACTCCATCAGGTTTGGAACTAAAGGATATAAAGTATGGTAATTTTGTATTTCAAGGTTTAATTGACACAGGAGCAGATTTATGTTTAATTCGTAGAGGGGTATTCTTGAAATTCGGAAATCTTGAACTTATAGGTCGTGAGAAATGTTTAACAGGTATTGGAGATAGTCAAGTTGTAACGTTTGGTAGCTTTTCGATACCAGTGAAAGTTGATGATATTGAAATGGAGGTAGAGTTTCATGTCATTTCAGACGAGGATATTGGTTTTGAAGCCATTTTAGGAAGGACTATCCTAAATCATGTTGATATGCAAGTTTCCAAGACAGGAACAAAATTTGTTCGTAGATTGTGTGAGGAGGATAAAGATAAAAAATCGGATAAGGTAGCATCGTCCTCATGTGTGGAATTGTGTAGAGTTTAGAGGCATTTGCATGTCAAGCATTGACGAAGTTGAGAAGAAGTCTACTATTGATGTTTCGCATCTCAGTGAGGCGCATGCCAGAGATGTTAGGAATATGGTAAAAGAATACCAGCCTCAGAGAAATGTTGAGGCACCGATTAAAATGAAAATTGTTTTAGTGGATGAAATGCCAGTTTTTCAGCATCCAAGACGTTTAGCGCTGTGTGAACAGGAAATTGTAGACAAACAAGTGGAAGAGTGGTTAGCTGAAAAGATTATAAAGCCAAGTACATCAGAATATGCATCGCCAGTAGTGTTGGTACCCAAAAAGAATGGTAGCAAGCGATTGTGCTGTGACTACCGAAAGCTAAACGAGAAAATAATTCGCGATAACTTTCCCATGGCACATATGGATACAGTATTGGAGAAACTGCAAGGTGCAAAGTACTTCACGACATTGGATTTAACAAATGGTTTTTTCCATGTGCCGGTAGAAGTGGAGTCTCAAAAATATACGTCTTTTGTGACTCAGAATGGTCAGTTCGAATTTTTATTTGTACCATTCGGAATTTCAAACTCCCCAGCGGTATTTACAAGATTTATAATGGCAGTGTTGAGAGATGTGGTAAAGAATAACGAAGCAGCAGTCTATATGGATGACGTTATTATTTGGAGTCAAGATATAGAAGAGGGTCTGTTAAAGCTCAGAAAAGTGTTGAAGGTCTCAGAACTAAATGGACTTCGTATAAATTGGAGCAAGTGTCAGCTGTTGCAACAGAAAGTTAGTTTCCTAGGGTATGTAGTAGAAAATAACACGATAAAACCAAGTGATGAAAAAACGAGAGCGGTCGAGAAATTCCCATTGCCAGTTGATAAGAAGGCAATACAACGTTTCATTGGATTGACGTCTTATTTTCGAAGGTTTATTGAGGGTTATGCTGCTATTGCAAAACCGTTGACAGATCTTTTGCGGAAGGATGTTAACTTTGAATTTAAGGAGATCCATCAAGTTGCGTTTGAACAATTGAAAGTAGCATTGACTAGTAGGCCTGTTTTAATAATGTATAATCCGAAATTGGAGACAGAAATCCACACTGATGCATCGAAATGGGGATATGGAGCCGTGTTGTTGCAAAAGAGTTTGGAAGACAGCCAATTCCACCCAGTTCAATATATGAGTCGCAGAACTAAGCCATGTGAAGAGAAATATCCTGCTTATGATCTCGAGGTTCTGGCAATTATCGAAGCCTTAGTGAAATGGCGAGTATACGTTTTAGGTATTAGATTCAAAATTGTCACAGATTGTAATGCATTTACAATGACCATGAAAAAGAAAGATGTTCCTTTAAGAGTAGCACGTTGGGCTTTGTACCTACAAGATTTCAATTATGTTATTGAACACCGCTTAGGGACAAAGATGAGGCACGTCGACGCGTTAAGTCGTGTAGCTTGTTATATGTTAACTGAAACTATAGTTCATCGTTTAAAAGAGGCTCAGCTAACCGACGATTGGGTGAAAGCCGTTAAAGGTATTGTGGAGGTCAAGGATTATGAGGATTATTATATTCAGAATCAGATATTGTTTAAGGATCCAGATAAGGAGCTCATTGTAGTACCAGCTCAGTTGGAAAATGAGATTATATCGATAGCACATAAGCAAGGGCATTTTTCGGCGAAAAAGACACAAGACATAATTGAGAAGTCATATTTTATTCCGAAATTGAAAGATAAGGTATCGCGTGTAGTAAATAGTTGCGTCGAGTGTATCATAGTTAATGAAAAGTCGGGGAAACGTGAAGGTTATTTGCAACCAATAGACAAGGGCGACCGTCCGTTGCTAACATATCATATTGATCACGTTGGACCAATGGAGATGACTAAAAAGCAGTACAATTACATACTGGTTGTCGTTGATGGGTTTTCTAAATTTGTTTGGTTATATTCTACACGTAGTACAGGCGTTGAAGAAGTCGTTAAGTGTTTGGAAATTCAAGCAACTAGTTTTGGTAATCCGCATAGAATAGTGACAGATAGAGGTGCAGCATTTACGTCTAATTTGTTTCGAGAGTATTGCGAGAGGCAGAAAATTCAGCATTTAATGATTGCCACAGGAGTTCCACGTGGGAATGGGCAAGTCGAAAGGATGCACAAGATAGTAGTACCTATGTTGTCGAAGTTTTGTCAGGGTAATTCCGGTAATTGGTACAAGCATCTAGGAAAGGTACAGCAAATGATAAACAGTGTTGAGCCACGAAGTACAAAGGTAACTCCTTTTAAGATATTGACTGGACTAGACATGCGTGTACCAATTGACCTGAACATAAAAGAAATATTGGAGCAATCGCTTATCGAAGAGTTTGATAAAGAGAGAGAAAAGATCAGAAAGGATGTAGTTGAGAACATCGCACGGATACAGCAGGAAAACAAAAGGGGTTTTGATTCAAACAGGAAAGAAGACAGACAGTATCAGGTTAATGATTTAGTAGCTATCAAACGAACGCAGTATGGTACTAGATTAAAGCTAAAAGGAAAGTACCTAGGGCCGTATAAAGTAGCTAAGATAATGAATCATGGAAGGTATGAAGTCGAGAAGATTGGTGATACTGAGGGACCCTGTAAGACTTCTACAGTTTCAGAATATATGAAACCTTGGCTAGACCCATCCGAGGCGAATGGTCCGTCAGGACAGCCGAATGTAGGAAATGAAGGAAAGAGAGAGACACGAAGCGGCTGTAGTTTTGTCGCGTCGTTTGCATTCAGCGGCCATCGGCTCTAAGAGAGCCGAAAGAAGAAGGAAAGATCAGTCGATACTCAGCTCTGTTCAGCCACGCATCAAAAGTACAAGCGCATAATTATACATGAACATAAGTGACATAAATGTAAACTTGGAGCTAATTAATATTAAGATATTCAATAAATAATATCTATTGCTGGTTGGTAAGCAATATAAAATAACCACATGTATATATGTGAAACATATAAAAAAATCCGTATAAATATGTATGAAAAAGTTTGTGAATCGACTAAAACTCGTTATCAGATTTGCATAAAACAATACACAACGCATCTATTTTTATCTTGGCCAACCAAATAATCAAAAATAACTGTCCCAAATTGGTGTAGCTGTAGCGTGTGGCAAGGAAAGAATCCCTGTAGCTCCGCTCCATCATTTGTCAAAATAAAAGATCCGAAAGTATATATGAATACAAAACATATGTGGGTATTCTTTTGAGTATTCTTTTGGGTATCAGTGTCTTACTCTACAGGCTAAAGTTACCAGGTGAGGGTGAGAGTGTGAACTAATGGTGGAAGTATTCGATTAGAAGACAACTTTTGGATGCTATGGATCCCTTTGAATACTTACCATCAATACTGTAGTATGCTAGTCGGAGTCTGAGCCGCCTTTTTTTGCTTGCCTTCCTGGGACTGTGCTTGCATTCTGTCTTCAATGACTATTGCCACTGTCAAACCATCGATTCGCGTAGTTTCTCAGTTTTTTGATAATTCTGAATACTTGGACTTCTCCCTCTCCGACATACCGCGCCACAAACGGGTTGCCTTTTTCATTAATATTTCATTCTGGTGGCGTGATAAATTCAATTTTTCTTGGTTTTGAATGGCACTGAACCGCAGCTCATTAAGGAAGTTACGCCATGGGATTTTCGAAGCTATCTTTGGCTGAATCTTCGTCTATCTCCCGTTGCTCAACAGTCTGAGGCCTTGTGAAAAACTTGAAAATTCTGTTAAAAAAAATTAATTTTAGTGAAATGACAAACTGTGAAAGTGTTAAGTAAAAGACAAGACAATAATGGATCCCCGCAATGAAAAAAATTCAATTTAGGGAATACTAATTCCATTGCGAGCCATTGCGACTATAAGAGCTAGAGGAACCAAATATTATACCCAGACTCTAATGATATTACACTGATACAAGTGTATTTCACAATTTCACAAACTCCTACGGGAATTCGTGAATTCTCAGGTTGTCTATTACTGAATGAATGAAAAATTTTAGTTAAATGAACTAAATTCATTTTATTGAATACTAATTTCATTTCGAGCCATTTCGGGGATCCATTATTGTCTTGTCTTTTACTTAACACTCACAGTTTGTCATTTCACTAAAATGCATTTTTTTAACAGAATTTGCGAGTTTTTTACAAGGCAGACTTATATTTTATTTACAGACTGTCGAGCAACGGGAGATAGACGAAGATTCCGCAAAGATAGCTTCGAGAATCCCATGGCATAACTTCCTTAATGAGCTGCGGTTCAGTGCCATTCAAAACCAAGAAAAATTGAATTTATCACGCCACCAGAATGAAATATTAATGAAAAAGGCAACCCGTTTGTGGCGCGGTATGTCGGAAAGGGAGAAGTCCAAGTATTCAGAATTATCAAAAAACTGAGAAACTACGCGAATCGATGGTTTGACAGTGGCAATAGTCATTGAAGACAGAAGGCAAGCCCAGTCCCAGGACGACAAGCAGAGTGAAGGCGGCTCAGACTCGGACTAGCATACTCCAGTATTGATGGTAAGTATTCAAAGGGATCCATAGCATCCAAAAGTTGTCTTCTAATCGAATACTTCCGATTAAAAATGTTTATCAACAAACTCATGGCCATGGCCTGGGCGTCAACTTTGAACATTCGTCCACTACGTTAAATGCGAAGTTCTGTGTGAAAGTGACTTAAAAAATTCGAGTCAGTATTTTAAAAGATGTAAAAAAGTTAATTCAAGAGCGTCAATTTTGATCTTGCGGCTTCTGGCGTTTGTCGTTATTCCCATCATTCCAATTGTCATTATGCACACATGCTGGGTCCTAAAAACAAAAAAAAAACAAATTATAAGAATTGTTTTACCTACATATATACGTATATATTTCTAAATGTCTAAATAGAGAATACACTTCTTATTTTAAGCAACTCTATGTCATGAAACACTATATATTAAAATGATGTATCGTTTTGTAACTTTATAATCCATTTAATCAACACATGTGTCCTAATTCCACACATTTTGAGGGGTCCCCTCCACAGTTTAAGAACTTCTCATTATGAAACCGTGAACGCTGGGGTGTCACTAGATTTCCAGCGAGAATCTCGAGCAATGACGACTGGAACCACACAGCCACCGAATAGAAGAAACCACGAGAGTAACAGGGAAGTGCTCAGCGACACTCAGTCATATATATATGTATGTATGTACGTATGTTATAAAATATATATAAGTTCAAATGAATTCGCAATCACTTATTAATGTTAGTTACTTTGAATTAAATTCAGCATACAACGCTATGATGGAATAAACAATACACATGTCGGAACACAGCACCCATAGCCAAGGGAGCAGAGAACCAAAGGAGCCAAAGCGACAGAGGGAGAGGCAGCGAAAAAATGTGCGATCGCTCTGCCGACGGGCCGGCAGAAATAGTCTCCATTAGAAATACCAACAATCGTGACTACTACCCCCTAGTACTGGTACCGTCACCACACACCCCTGTCCCGTCTTTCAACGAGTTATCTTATGTATGTACATATGTATGCATATATTTTTTATATTTATTATTTTCATATAAAAACGAAAATAAAAAACATAATCTCAACTATCTCAACTTGTAAATATTTAAGAATTCGTAAGTAGCTCAAGCTGAAGGCCTCAGTTGTCAAAGCTGTTATTCTTAATAGTATTTAAGTTTACTTAAGAATTCTGTAAATGATAAATAAAATATTTATGTACCTCTTCGAGTGGCCGGTATTTTTATCAGCGGGAGCAACGACCGGACTCCGACTGGTTGATGCCAAGGATATAAAATATCCGGAGAAGCGTATGATGTCTCCCATTGATCTTAGCGATATTTAGACGGATTCAAGACGTTTTCAAGTTTATTTCGCATAGTTAGGCTAGGGACCTAGTTTTTAGACGTCTAAATTAATAAATTGTGTGTGTGGTTGGAAAGCACAACTGCAAAGGAATGTTGCTACCTTGTTGCCGAAATCAGAAGCTGTGTGCAGCTTTCTGATGCGGACTGTTGGGACTGTAGTGTGACACTTATAGTACATAGTACGGCGCATTCAGGGGCGCATCCCATGAGATCTGAACTGTTGTTTGGAATCGTGTATATAAATGTATGTGTACGTACTACTGGTGGGGTGTGGGCTCTGCTTGTTGATTTCAAAAATTATAAATTAAAATTACGTTAAGGATGCCTGCGAGTCAACGGGTGTGTGTATGCATTGAATGTCAGGGAACTAGCTAGAGGGCGGAGCGATCGATTATTTGATCTTCTCCTTCCTTCCCGCGTTCATCTCGAATCGGGTGACGTACTTGTTTTTGCCTGCCTCCTGCTTTCGCTTTTTTATCTCTTCCTGGCGCTCTTTCCAAATTGCGTCTAGCAATAATGAGATTGAGCAATAACAGGTCCGTGATGCCCTTAGATGTCCTGGGCTGCACGCGCGCTACAATGAAAGTATCAACGTTTATTTCCTAGACCGAGAGGTCCGGGTAAACCGCTGAACCACTTTCATGCTTGGAATTGTGAACTGAAACTGTTCACATGAACTTAGAATTCCCAGTAAGTGTGAGTCATTAACTCGCATTGATTACGTCCCTGCCCTTTGTACACACCGCCCGTCGCTACTACCGATTGAATTATTTAGTGAGGTCTCCGGACGTGATCACTGTGACGCCTTGCGTATTACGGTTGTTTCGCAAAAGTTGACCGAACTTGCTTATTTAGAGGAAGTAAAAGACGTAACAAGGTTTCCGTGGGTGAACCTGCGGAAGGATCATTATTGTATGTTTCTACCGTTAACAAAAATATATATATAGTAATATATATATAGTAATATATATATAGTAATATACGACACTCGAATTAAGTTTTTTAAAAAGATTTTATTTTAAACTCTTAACTAATTGTACATGTAGTATTAATTCCCCGATTAAGTATTAAGTCTTAATTCACAAACGGAATAACTACGGTTTGAATTCTCCGACGGTGTCTTAGCGTGACGTTTGTCTTGAACAGAACTAACGTCCATTCGTGGATGTTGGCTATTTAAGTTACGGTGTTCGGGTGATGCTCGGATGATGCTCAGAATAGGATTCGGGCATAGGCTTCGGCTTCGGCGAAGGCGTACGTGACTCGATCGTTGCGTGGGAGGGCGGCTGGATCGATGCGTGAGAAGGCGGCTTTGGATGAAAGGCTTCCGCTGCATATGGTTGGTGTTGCATTACCCGAGGGTGTCTGGGATGTGGCCTCTTTAGTTTATGATCGATTCTGATTGGTTAACTAGGGTGGTGAGGTTCTTGAGAATCGATAAGTAATTGATCTCTAGAGGGTGGCGTGATTCTAGTGCAGATGGATCGCGGCATCTATTGTTACTATACTATGTCTCTAGCTTAGGGTGTTTGTTTACATTGCCGGCCGTCGGCTATGAGTGGTCCACTTCGAGTGTGGGATTGTTTATGGGATGTCTAATTCGAGTGTGGGATTGTTTATGGAATGGTAACCCTTATACGCATATAACAGATTAGGATAAACAGGTGATAAGATCCCCAATACCACAAAACAAATGAATCATAAGCTGTTAACAGGAAATCGCCTAAATTCCAGACTACTAGAATAAACAATTCGGTTCCCATAACCAAATTGAATCACAAGTGACTAGCCCAGACGTAAGATGGTACAGATCACCAGCTGCAATCAATCCTTTCATCAAAGCCGACAATACCATCCATACGTTGACCAACGCACGTCGGCCAACACACCGAGAACAAAAGCCACGATCAGCCGAAGTGCAACCGAAGAAGAATGCTGCAGCCGAAGATCAAAGCTTGGGACCAAAGCTCAAAAGCTTCCCAAGCGAGGCTTATTGGAAAATAGATCAAGATAGAATAGACAGTTCCGTTTGAGACTTTCAACATAAAAGTCAGGGATAACTCAAAGAACAACCTTTGTAATAATTAAAAGTTTATATTAAATAACGAGAGGGAACGTTGTGAGCCGCGGCAAATGCCGCGGCTCTACTTTATACCCGGTACTCAGTCAGTATATATGTACAAATGTATATACATATATATACATATGAGCTTGTGATTTACGTAATTTATTATATGTTCGCAAAAGAGACAAATTAAATTTTGACCAAAAAGGAAAATTTCAAAAAATTAGGTCGAACCCCATGCTGTAGTTTTATATTTTAGAAGTTATCTGTTTCCATTTTTATTTACATATAATTTTTACGTCGTCTGCTACATTTTTACATACACATGTAAAACTACTAAAAAACTTCCTTCTGGCTATAATAATGCTCAGACCTGATCCAGAATCAGAAATCTGCCAGATACGCTAATTTTTCATGATTCTGCGTTTTTGGTTTTCTCGTATCTTAAAAATTATGGATTCCACAGATTTTAGTGCTTTGTGGGGGCGGAAGGGGGCGTGGCAAAATTTTGGAATACACTTGTATTGAAGTCATATCACAGGAGCTCGGATAGAAAGTTTGGTTGCTCTAGCTCTCATAGTCTCTGAAAAATAGGCGCTAATGAAGACGGACGGACGGACAGACGGACGGACAGACGGACGGACGGACTGACAGACAGACATGGCTATATCGACTCCGCTATTGATGCTGATCAAGAATATATATACTTTATGGGGTCGGAAACGCTTTCTTCTATGCGTTACACACATCAGTTATAGCCACAAATCTAATATACCCCTATACTCTTCGATTACCGGGTATAAAAATCTTTTTTAAAAATATAAACTCTTACATTGGAATTTTTATTGGCGCAGTCGGTAGGATTCTGAAGTATCTGACGCGATAAATATTCAGGTAGTGATTCGCTAAAAGATAATCTATACGACTAGATTATCCGGAATCGTTGTAATCCCGGGATAGTGTTAGCAAGACAGAATCCGCATAAGAATCTATCGTGTACATAAGTGAACGAAACAATCAACACTGAGATAACAACGAATATTAAAAATGAAGTGTTGCAACAATCAATACTAAGATCACAACAAATATTAAAAGCTAAAACCAACCAAAAGTACAGCCAATAATTGCGAAATGACCCTCCCACCACCTGTATGAGTGAAATCCACTTGAACCAAGCTCTGTTGTCGATACGACAGGTGCCAGCGTATGATGGATCAGTTGAAAAACTGAGTTCCTTCATTAAACGGATAGAGTATATCCAGGAGCTGTATCCGACAGGAGAGGCTCGGCAGCAGCGGATACTATTCGGAGCAATAGAAGTACAACTAACAGGAGACGCACAAAGGACATCGCAAATGGTACAACCCAATACATGGAACGCGTTGAGGATGGCATTAATCAACGAATACAAAAACCATACGCCATACGAAGAGTTACTAAGGCGACTATACAACACCAGCTACTACAGGAACCTACGTAAGTTCGTAGAAGAATTAGAGAGTAAATCGTTAGTTATAAGAAATAAATTAATGCTAGACCAAGATCCATCTAACAGATTAACCAATAATAACCCTAGTTCTTTGTTATTAGCGCAACTTATACCAAATCTGTTTGACTCTTGATAATTTGATGTATCAAAGCGACTAGGATTGTTTTTTATTAAATCATAAAAATCTTCTTCTGATGAGATAATAAATGAATCTGTATCCATATAGAGTATTTTTGACGATGGACATTTTATTTGTTTGTAGAGGGAGCTCCTGCCAGTTGTTTGCCTTCTTTTGTCCGTTGTGGATACGTGGGGGGTCGGCTTCTTCGTTTATCTTCAGATTATCGGTCGGGTGTAGGCCGACAAAATATAACAAATTGCGTGTGGTCTCCTTCACTTTATTTTAAAAACTAAACTATACACAAGAAGCTTAAAACTAACATCCCGCTTTGCCGCTCTGCAACATTGCTCATAAGCTTTTGGTGAAGTTGATGTTGCTGTTGGTTGGAGTTTTGGTGGGCGCATGGTGCCTGCTTTTCGGCGTGAACATTATTGAATGAAAATTATAGAAGTAGTCATACATTAGCCATTTTGACAGTTCTAACACACTAACTCCTATGTATATGGGTTTATCATAAAAAATTTTTGTTTTAGTTTCCTCAATTGCAGCTAAATTATCTGCAAAGATTTCAACACTGTGGAAATTATGTCTAGCTATTCGTTGTCTAAACCCTGCTGAATTCTGTCTTGACTGATAGTGTTTTACTAACGCAACCTCCCGACGCTTTTCTACATTTTCCATCGTTTTTCCATATACGGCATTTACCATTAATTTAAAAAAGTTAATCTCGAACTCATTCTTTGCCTTTTTCCTACGTGATGTATTTAGGTCAATATAAGGTTTTAGCCAACTGGACTGCTTAAAAGATAATATTCGAGATATTTTTTCTAAAATCATCCCTTGCTCTATACATGACTGCAGTTTTTTCAGATGTATTATACAATTTTTTTTGTCCGATAAATCTGCTATTAATTTTGTCTGCTTTCCTCCAGGTGGAATTTTATTTTCAGGGACAGAATGGTAAACTATTATGTTTATTATGAATTTCATTAGGATATTTTAAATCTACTTCTAAGATGTATCCTACATCACCGCATGCCAATATATTTGTAGCGCAGAATGATAAAATTTCCTCCTTAGTTAAAAATTTAAAATTAGAATACGGTAGTGGCTGACTCATAGCCCACCCATATAAATTGTTTGCGTCAATATACGCTAGATAGTTTATAGGCTCGCTAGACCTAAATTTGCTATTTAAATATTTATTGTTGGCTGTTGCTATGCGTTGGGTACATTGGGTCAACCCTCCTCGAACTGCACTTTTTAAAAAATTATAAATATCAGGATCACGTATAAGTTCCAATTCTACCTTTGTGTATTTAAGCATTGCATCCCATG
The DNA here is from genome assembly GCA_005876895.1 of Drosophila azteca. Classification (NCBI taxonomy): domain Eukaryota; kingdom Metazoa; phylum Arthropoda; class Insecta; order Diptera; family Drosophilidae; genus Drosophila; species Drosophila azteca. The sequence goes on from VCKU01000033.1 coordinate 137,616, forward strand.
AAACTGAAGGAGCAGTTACGTAATTTATAGAGTCTAATCTGTATACTCCTGAGCAAAGATCCCTAAAATTTTCAAATACATGAGCAAGAATTAGAACATCGCTTTCCAGATATAATTTTAAGTAATCTCTAATACTAAACGTTCTCCAAACCTTCTGAGCAAAGTTATAGTTCTCAACACTGCATTCCTCATCATTTAGAGAATTAAAAAAATGTTCTCTCGAAGGAAGCTGAGTTTCCTCAAATTTTTGAAAACTATCTAAATAATCATAAGGAAACACTCCTTTTCGTCGTAGCATATCAAATTTTTCATCTTGATATTTACTTTTCAAATTTTTAAAATTGGATCTATCCATATAACTAGCTAGTTTTTCTAAGCTTGAGTTTAAAAATCTATTTGAATCTATATATCTTATTTTGTATTGATGTTGATAAAGGGGTCCTAGTTTACATGTTTGAGTTAACGCAATATATAACTCTTTATTGCAAGGAATGGGCTTTATATCATCTTTTATGGATGTTACAAATAAATGTATATCATAACGAGACAAGTTATGAAATACTACCGGGAAAAAGGGATCGCTTAATCTAAATGTTTGCTTACACACCTTTTGTATTGGACCACATCTCATTTAGAACAGGTTCGTATTTATGTACAACATAAAAAGATGCTGCACATGCTATATGCCTCTGCGCTGTAGTTGTCGATGATTTCGATGGATCATTCAGATTTCTACTAAAATTTTCCAAAACAGCCTCGATGTCTGCATAAATTACTACTGGCGGTGATAGTTTTTTTTGGAAAACTTTTAAATATAGTTTTGCTTTTAGGTTCTGGATATAAAGCAGCAACTTTTCCACACTCCTTAGTGTCATGGATAGTATTTGAGGTTGAGTAAAATTGCAAACAATTTTCGCAAAAGTATGCTGCATTGTGTGATTTGCTGTGTTGTGAATAGCATAACTTTCTCATGCACGTTATATAGGCATAATGCATCATTGACATACTGTCACTATTAATGCCTAGTATGTTTATGTGTTGAGACCGAATTTTTGGACTCCTCACTGTGTTTTTTTCCATTGTTGTCAATTTCGTAAATATTAATGCTAATATCATTATTAGCTTGCTCAAATCGTTTGACTCCTTTGTTTGTTATTGGAAATTCTATTCCAGAAAAATCCAATCTAACGCCTTCATAATAAATGACATCTTGCCTTATGTTACACTAATAGTATGATGGTGTAGTCAATCTTTCTCGGGATAATTTTTTCATTGTTGCCGTTGGAAATGTAGTGTTTATATGCTTTTTATATAATAATGAAGATAGAACACACCACTTAAAACAAAAATCATCTTCATTTTTTACATTGATGATTGCATTTCGCAATTTAATTGTTTTGGGTGCTGGTATGAATCTATTAGCAGCAATATGTTCCAATTTTATCATCGTTAGCTCAAAATATTTAAATTTTTTTATACCCCAACCTGAATCCTTCTCCTGGAATTCACTACTCAAATTAATTAGGTTTTCAAGGGCATCATTTAAGTGTTCTTCAATTGAATCAATTTCATATATAGCCTGGTATGAAGTTATGAAATGCTTCATTGTTTCCATCAAGGTTTCGTCCTCAATTTGCTTAACATACAATCCATATACTTTTAAATTGTACTTAATGGATTTGTACTCACTCATATCCATGTAAAAATCTTTCAAATCGATCTTATCACTTTTATTAGAGTGAATCCGATTTAGGGGAAACCGTGACTCCGTTGAAATTAAAATGACGTTTTCATTTGCCTCTAGTTGCGCTGCTATTGCATTCTTATGCTTTTCTGAGATTATGTGGCGCAATTCTCTAGACGGTGGATAACTTTCATCGCAAATTGCACATTTAATATTTCCAAATCCAATCGAAGGTTCCATTCTCGGACGTTTTGAGGCTGCTGACGTTGATGGTCCTTGGTAATCACTTGAGGTAGTATCTCTGCTCATAAGAACCTCAAATGCATTTCGAGGACCCAAGCATTTCTTATAATGAGAGTCAAATTGTCCGAAATCGACGGACTTAGAACACAGGTCACACACTATAGAATTTGGAGTGCTCGAGCATCTCTCATAATGGAATTCAAACTCCTTTACATTTACTAACTTGTTACACAGGTCACACAACACGCTAGATGCCATTTTTAGTTTTAAGGTTGTTTTAAATCTCTATTCACTTTCACTATAGGAATAGTACTAAGGGTTTTTTGCTAAATGACACTCTATTTATCAACAAAACTCCTACCTGGTATTTTGTATACAAAAAACCTGTTTCATCGATTCCTACAAAAACTAGGGGTCAATAGAATATGAAATTGAACCAATAAATACACCTGTACCTGTATTCTACCTGAAATCCACTTATTCTTTTTGTGTAATCCTAACTTGGAAACCAGTTTCAAACGAACCCTCTGATTCTCTTTGGGGGATGTAACATGTAATCCTAACTTGAAAACCAGTTTTAAACGAATCCCCTAATTCTCTTTGGGGGGATGTAACGTGTAATAAGAGGAAGCGAAATTCAACCAATCAAAAGTAAAAAAGAAACCATTGAAAATATATATTGGATAAATGTAGTATTTTATTTATTATTTTTAGAAAAATACATAAAATATTTGTATTATAACTAGAATCGTAATATTAAAATTCAGCCTCAGCTCTTTCCACCGCAGCTATTAATTCATCGTCATCTTCATCCCGAAGTAGTTCCTGGAAGCGAGGCCTTTCATCAACCAAATCAAAAATGTCGTCATCATCCGGGAAAACGTATGATGAATGAGGATTCGACATTGCAATTAAGGAATCATCATCATCCCATTGTATATCATACATAGCATTTAAATTCTCGAGCTGTCTCTCCAAAGAGTTTTGAGTCCTAATCCCGAAAATTAAGGAGAGGTCCACGGAGTCTGAGGGTTGTTTGAATTGTTACATGAACCCAATCTAGAAAACCGGTCCATAGAAAACCCTCATATTTACGATGGACCGGTTTTCTATGGACCGGTTTTCTAGATTGGGTTCATGTAACAATTCAAACAACCCTCAGACTCCGTGGACCTCTCCTTAATTTTCGGGATTAGGACTCAAAACTCTTTGGAGAGACAGCTCGAGAATTTAAATGCTATGTATGATATACAATGGGATGATGATGATTCCTTAATTGCAATGTCGAATCCTCATTCATCATACGTTTTCCCGGATGATGACGACATTTTTGATTTGGTTGATGAAAGGCCTCGCTTCCAGGAACTACTTCGGGATGAAGATGACGATGAATTAATAGCTGCGGTGGAAAGAGCTGAGGCTGAATTTTAATATTACGATTCTAGTTATAATACAAATATTTTATGTATTTTTCTAAAAATAATAAATAAAATACTACATTTATCCAATATATATTTTCAATGGTTTCTTTTTTACTTTTGATTGGTTGAATTTCGCTTCCTCTTATTACACGTTACATCCCCCCAAAGAGAATTAGGGGATTCGTTTAAAACTGGTTTTCAAGTTAGGATTACATGTTACATCCCCCAAAGAGAATCAGAGGGTTCGTTTGAAACTGGTTTCCAAGTTTAGGTTAGGTTAGGTTTCAGCGGCCGCCAGGCTCACCAGGAGCCCGGCACACCTAGGCCGTTGCCGACCCGTTGTGGTACCGCGGGGAATCTTTCCCTTCTCGCATCGTGAGTCCTAGAGATCAGCAGTTGTCCCAGCCTGCGGCTCTTATAAAGTTGGCTATCTTCCTGGGACATATGGTGGACATTTCAGAGATGTCTGATATGAGGGGCGTGCCCAGGTGCTGCAGCCTTCTTCTACTAAGAGCAGGGCACGAGCAGAACAGGTGTTCCACCGTTTCCTCCTCTTCCTCGTCTCTGCAGCTGCGACAAAAGTCATTGTGTGGGGCTCCCAGTCTATTCGCGTGAGTGCCCACTAGCCAGTGCCCCGTTAGGGAGCGTATTACTGCGCTGCACCTTTGTCTGCCGAGCTTGTGTAGCTCCGATGTGCGCTTCCTATCTATTGTTGGCCATGTCAGCCGAGTAATTCGACATCGAGACACCGCTTGCCATTTGCTGTCTGTTAATTTCTTATATTTCTCACTTATTATGAGCCTGCAAGTGGCCATCGGCATACGAATGTCCTCCTTGTCTTGGAGAAGGGGGATTGTAGTGCCAAATCTGGCCAGCTCGTCCGCTATACAGTTGCCTTCTATGTCCCGGTGACCCGGGACCCATATAAGGCTGATAACAAATTGCTGAGCCATCTCGTGGAGAGATTTGCGGCAATCTGCAACCGTGGCCGAATTAGCAGAGATCGCGTTAAGCGATTTGATTGCTGCTTGGCTATCACTGTAGATGTTTACGCGATTTGTCATGTCGGTAATCACCTGAAGGCAGTTTAGGGCTTCCTTGATTGCGATGACCTCCGCTTGGAAGACGCTGCAGTGATCAGGAAGTCTAAAGGAATGCCTGATGTTTAGATGTTCAGAGTATACACCTCCTCCGACCCTGTCGTTCAGTTTTGAACCATCTGTGAAGATCTTTAGGGCCCCTTCTGGGCCTGGAAGTCCCTCACTCCACTCGTCTCTGTGGGGGATGATAGCTTCGAACGGGGTGTCTGTGTATTCCCTCGGGACACAGTAATCCGTCCTGGTAGGGATAGAACTGGTGTTGAGTATCGAGGAGTGACCTATGAGCTGTGATGCCCATTGATCAGAGTCTCTAAGTCGGATTGCTGCCATCTGTGCCCTTTCCTTCCCTGCAAGGGCAAGGCTTGGGAGGCATAGAATGGCATCCAGCGCATCATTTGGGGTGGTGCGAAGTGCTCCACTGGTGCAGAGGGCGGCCGTACGTTGGACTTTATCGAGCTGTCTGGTAATCGACCTTTTAGATAAGGCCGGCCACCATACTGTAACTCCATAAAGTATTATTGGCTTAACTATAGCCTTATATAACCAATTGACTACACTTGGGTTCATGCCCCATTTCAAGCCAACGGCTTTCTTACAAGTGTAGAGGGCTATCGTGGCCTTCCTTACTCTATCTTTGATGTTTAGGTTCCAGTTTAGCTTTTTGTCAATTACCACCCCTAGGTAGCTGGCACTGTCGCTAAAGGAGAGAATACATCCATTTAGTATGGGGGGGTTTAGAGATGGAATCCTGTATTTCCTAGTGAAAAGCACAAGTTCCGTCTTTGATGGATTCACTCCAAGACCTCGCGAATCTGCCCATCTTGACAGTCTCGCGAGCTTTGCGGTCATTAGATCGCAGAGTGTTTGAGGGTATTTTCCCGAGAAGATGAGTGCCACGTCATCCGCGTATGCCACTACTCCGCAGCCCCCCCCTTCCAGGTCGCATAGAATCTTGTTGACTGCTATGTTCCATAAAAGGGGGGATAGGACGCCCCCTTGCGGTGTGCCTCTACTGACATACCTTGTCTGGGTGGACGATCCCATCGATGATGTCACCGTCCTGCATGTGAGCAATTGATCAATGAGCATCACCAAATGACGGTCCACCCCAAGGCCAGTCAGCGCTTCCGTAATGGCACCTGGTAAGACGTTGTTGAAGGCTCCCTCTATGTCTAGAAAAGCTATTAGCGAGTATTCTTTGAGGTGTAGAGATTTCTCTATCCTCGAAACTACTTTGTGAAGTGCCGTTTCCGTGGATTTGCCTTTCCGGTAGGCGTGCTGTGCTCCTGACAACAGTTGAGGATCTATAGTAGTCCTCAATTGTAGCCCGACTAGTCTCTCGAATGTTTTGAGAAGAAAGGATGATAGACTGATTGGTCTGAAGTCCTTTGGTGTAGAGTGCGAGGCTTTACCTGCTTTAGGGATAAAGACTACTTTTGCCTTAAGCCAAGCGTGTGGTATACTCCCCACTGCCAGTATCTTCTTAAAGATACTTTGTAGCCAGTTGATGGCAATGTCCCCGGCTTTCTGTAATTGGGCCGGCCTTATCTGATCCGGACCGGGGGATTTGAACGGATCGAAACTGTTAATTGCCCAGCTTATATTCCGTTTTGAGAAGATATGTTCCATTGAGGTGATCGGACCCTTACAAGGGAAACGAGTCGGCTCAGTGATGGAGCATCCTGGAAAATGAGTGTCGAGTAGAATGTGTAGGGACTCCTCACTCGAGTTAGTCCACGTATCGTCGCTACTCTTAAGGTATCCCACCGATGGGTTAGTTTTGGAGAGTATTTTTCGCAGTCTTGCTGCTTCTGACGTTTCTTCTATTTCAGAGCAAAAACTTTGCCATGAGGCCCTTTTTGCCTGTCTGATCTTTTTCTTATATAGGGCCAGACTATTTTTGTAGTCTGCCCAGTGATCTTCCTCGTTTGCGCTTTTGGCCCTGTTGAAGAGGGACCTGCAGCTTTTCCGAAGGATATCTATCTGTTTTGACCACCATGGGGGTTTCTTTTTCCCCGTGCGTTGGTTAGTTGGGCACGCTGCCGTGAAGGCAGTGTTGCATGCGTTAGTAAACCTGTCCACTAGCTGGTTTAGTTCTTGCTCTGTGTTCAGGCAGATTGGTGCCTTGGAGGGAAGTAGCTCCTCCATTATCGTGGCATATTTCTCCCAGTTCGCTTTCCTAGGGTTAGCAAAGACAGTGGGTTTTGGAGTCTCGAGAGATAGTGTGGTCTCGATATACCTATGGTCCGAAAAGGAATGGTCCCCCAGAACTTTCCAGTTCTTAACCGTGTCTGTCAGTTTGTGGGACACTAAAGTCAGGTCAATTACCTCTTGTCTATTCTTAATTATAAACGTGGGATCATTGCCCCGATTACAGATGAGAAGATTTGAGTTTAAGATGAAGTTGAATAGTGACTCACCCCTTACATTCGTATCCGAACTCCCCCATTGGGTGTGATGAGAGTTGGCGTCGCAGCCTATTACCAGGCCTATGTCAGATCGTTCGCTGTCTGTGGTGATCTTGCGAACCAGGTCACCGGGAGGGTCGCTTTCCTCATGTGCCATGTAGGCCGACATTAGCCTTATGTTGTAGCCTTGTAGCTCAAGGCTTGCCGCTGTGTTGTCACCATTGCTATAGTGATGGAGCAGAAAGATATTTAAGTGCTTCCTTGCAAGAATGCAGGTACGGATTTTACCTTCTTTCTGAGTTACAATTAGCTTGTGCTCCTTCGTCGCTAATCCACAGACCTTGTCTCCTACTACCCAAGGCTCTTGGATTAGGACTACGTCCGCTCCGCTCGCTTCCAAGCGGAGAATAAGGGCAGCAGATGCTGCTTTACAGTGGTGGAGATTTATCTGAAGTAGTCTTAGAGACATCGACAGAGTTCTCCACCACTGTATTGTCGGCGTCCGAGTCGTCCTCGATGGTATCATCGCGACACATCGCCTCGAACTCCCTCATTAGGACGGTGTCTGAGGAGTAGCCGTCCTGGGCTGGCTCAGGATCGTCGTCGGGTGCTTCGATCTCCGAGGCAACGTCCTGCTCGACTGGGTTGTCGACAGGGCGCGCCTCGGCCGCTGCATCCGACTTGTATATCCGGACATTTACTGCGCTGAACCCGAAGTTCAGCTCACCATTCTTGGCCTCGATTGGGGCCAAGGACTCTTTATTGAGGACCAGCACCGCCTGGTGCATCGGTCCTTGCGTCGCTTCGACCTTAACTACCCTCCAGTCGGAGGTAGGTAGGTCCGGGTTGCATCGCTGCAACATCTTAAGGATGCGCTCCGGCTCCTTTATTGTAGCGGGCACCCAGACTCTCGCCCTAGGCCTACTGGGCACCTCGCTCCAGTCTACTGCGACGAGCTTCGCCCCTGGGTAGACCTCGCCGACTTGCGCTACCGCTGCTTTATACAGCTGGACGGAGCGCTCATCTTCGCAGGCTATAATTTTAATGCACCCCTGGTACCACCCCATGTCTTTACAGACCGGAGGGGGGCCGGGTTGCTTATCCAGCAGGTCGAAGCAGCGGTCGGCCAGTGCCGCTTCCACCCACTTCCACTGGTTCCTGGGTATCTTCGCGTCCTCGCTGCCTTTGTCCAGGACGCCGATCAGCGTCCTCTCCTTGGCAATCTGCGCGAATGACACATTCGGCAGCACTCTGGAACGCTTCGGAGCCGGTCCGGGATTCTCCTGCGAGCGCTGCCTTTTTGAAAGCGGGGCTGTAGACTTCGGCGGGGCAACCCTTCTTGGTGCCTCTTTGCCGAAGTTGGGCAGCACCTTAGATGCCCATTCGACCTTCTCACGCCATTGGTCGGTCGGGCTGGACATTGTACTCGCGTTTTGCCGACGGAGTATGTTGCCAGCACTCCTCCTATCGGCATACGTGTATATTTTGGCCTGGGCACTAGTCGATGGCAACTCACCTTCCGTAACCTTACCAGCAGGTAGGGCAGCCGCAGGTTTGCAGAGCCGCTCCACCAAGGCATCGGTTTTGGGAGGCGATTCGCCACCCACCCCAGAATTGGGATGGGACCCCTTGAGGTTCGCCCTAGCACCTTCCGCCGCACAGGGTTTACCTGCTAGAGTGCGGGTCGGGCCAGGCCTATGGGCCGATGCCTTTCCCTGTGAGGGATTACTCCCTGTTGGCAGTTGGGGAGCGCCAGACTCGATTTTGTTTTTGTTTTTTGTATTTTTATTTGCTTCCATATTTGATCCCACGATATGCAAAGAAGGGGCGGTCCGTCCGGGCAGAGATTCACGTTGCCCGGATAAGGCATCATTAGAACAGGGGGCTGCCATGTCCCTGAGCTCTCCGTTAGCGACTGGGCTATTTTTATACCGGGCCCCCAGCCAGGCTGACTCTCGGCACGGGTCGAATAACACTCTTAGTCCGGCCCGGTGTGAGATGAGTGTGGGGTTGGGATGTGGGTAGGTATGTGTTGGGGGTAGGGGGGGATGTGTGAGCTACTTGAACGAGGCGGCACCACAAGCGCATCGTCAGTGTTGCTACTTCGCGAACACCCGCTGGCTGTCCGGGACTGCTTATTTCGGTGCTTTCCCTAAGGCTTACCGTTTATTCGCAGCTGGCCTACCATAAAGGTAGGTCGTTCGCTATCCGCAACCTGCGACCCGTCCGGTGGCCTCAGCTGGGCCCCCTCCGAGCCATCTCACATGCTCGTCAGACCAGAGGTTTCCAAGTTAGGATTACACAAAAAGAATAAGTGGATTTCAGGTAGAATACAGGTACAGGTGTATTTATTGGTTCAATTTCATATTCTATTGACCCCTAGTTTTTGTAGGAATCGATGAAACAGGTTTTTTGTATACAAAATACCAGGTAGGAGTTTTGTTGATAAATAGAGTGTCATTTAGCAAAAAACCCTTAGTACTATTCCTATAGTGAAAGTGAATAGAGATTTAAAACAACCTTAAAACTAAAAATGGCATCTAGCGTGTTGTGTGACCTGTGTAACAAGTTAGTAAATGTAAAGGAGTTTGAATTCCATTATGAGAGATGCTCGAGCACTCCAAATTCTATAGTGTGTGACCTGTGTTCTAAGTCCGTCGATTTCGGACAATTTGACTCTCATTATAAGAAATGCTTGGGTCCTCGAAATGCATTTGAGGTTCTTATGAGCAGAGATACTACCTCAAGTGATTACCAAGGACCATCAACGTCAGCAGCCTCAAAACGTCCGAGAATGGAACCTTCGATTGGATTTGGAAATATTAAATGTGCAATTTGCGATGAAAGTTATCCACCGTCTAGAGAATTGCGCCACATAATCTCAGAAAAGCATAAGAATGCAATAGCAGCGCAACTAGAGGCAAATGAAAACGTCATTTTAATTTCAACGGAGTCACGGTTTCCCCTAAATCGGATTCACTCTAATAAAAGTGATAAGATCGATTTGAAAGATTTTTACATGGATATGAGTGAGTACAAATCCATTAAGTACAATTTAAAAGTATATGGATTGTATGTTAAGCAAATTGAGGACGAAACCTTGATGGAAACAATGAAGCATTTCATAACTTCATACCAGGCTATATATGAAATTGATTCAATTGAAGAACACTTAAATGATGCCCTTGAAAACCTAATTAATTTGAGTAGTGAATTCCAGGAGAAGGATTCAGGTTGGGGTATAAAAAAATTTAAATATTTTGAGCTAACGATGATAAAATTGGAACATATTGCTGCTAATAGATTCATACCAGCACCCAAAACAATTAAATTGCGAAATGCAATCATCAATGTAAAAAATGAAGATGATTTTTGTTTTAAGTGGTGTGTTCTATCTTCATTATCATATAAAAAGCATATAAACACTACATTTCCAACGGCAACAATGAAAAAATTATCCCGAGAAAGATTGACTACACCATCATACTATTAGTGTAACATAAGGCAAGACGTCATTTATTATGAAGGCGTTAGATTGGATTTTTCTGGAATAGAATTTCCAATAACAAACAAAGGAGTCAAACGATTTGAGCAAGCTAATAATGATATTAGCATTAATATTTACGAAATTGACAACAATGGAAAAAAACACAGTGAGGAGTCCAAAAATTCGGTCTCAACACATAAACATACTAGGCATTAATAGTGACAGTATGTCAATGATGCATTATGCCTATATAACGTGCATGAGAAAGTTATGCTATTCACAACACAGCAAATCACACAATGCAGCATACTTTTGCGAAAATTGTTTGCAATTTTACTCAACCTCAAATACTATCCATGACACTAAGGAGTGTGGAAAAGTTGCTGCTTTATATCCAGAACCTAAAAGCAAAACTATATTTGCTTATAAATATATATAACTACTATAACTTGGAAACCAGTTTCAAACGAACCCTCTGATTCTCTTTGGGGGATGTAACATGTAATCTTAACTTGAAAACCAGTTTTAAACGAATCCCCTAATTCTCTTTGGGGGGATGTAACGTGTAATAAGAGGAAGCGAAATTCAACCAATCAAAAGTAAAAAAGAAACCATTGAAAATATATATTGGATAAATGTAGTATTTTATTTATTATTTTTAGAAAAATACATAAAATATTTGTATTATAACTAGAATCGTAATATTAAAATTCAGCCTCAGCTCTTTCCACCGCAGCTATTAATTCATCGTCATCTTCATCCCGAAGTAGTTCCTGGAAGCGAGGCCTTTCATCAACCAAATCAAAAATGTCGTCATCATCCGGGAAAACGTATGATGAATGAGGATTCGACATTGCAATTAAGGAATCATCATCATCCCATTGTATATCATACATAGCATTTAAATTCTCGAGCTGTCTCTCCAAAGAGTTTTGAGTCCTAATCCCGAAAATTAAGGAGAGGTCCACGGAGTCTGAGGGTTGTTTGAATTGTTACATGAACCCAATCTAGAAAACCGGTCCATAGAAAACCCTCATATTTACGATGGACCGGTTTTCTATGGACCGGTTTTCTAGATTGGGTTCATGTAACGAAGTAAACAACCCTCAAACAGGTGTTTCATCCCTTTGAAATGAATCTGGTAATAGGTAGTTTTTTGGTAATAGTTTACAGGTAGTTTTTTGGTAATAGTTTACAGGTCCTTTTTTTGGTAATAGTTTAGAAGTCGTTTTTTAATGTATTTCTTGTAAAAGGAACTCAATGTCGTTGAATCCTTTTTCACTTTCTGTTTGTTTTTTGTATACCTATCACTGTCCTATAGTTAATTTTCAGGGCAATACGGAATGCAAACAATGGGACGGCGTTGCCACCTTGTTCCAAAACAGCTGTTCGGGCCGAAAGCTCTATGAAAGCTCCTATGTTTGTAAATCAGTATTTTTTTTTTCGAACTATTTCCCAACGAATATCAGAAGACAAACCGTTTCCATTCAAAAGGCACGACAGGCGTCGAATATTACAAGTGTTCAGTGTCTTTAATTGTTTTTTGGTGTAAATAATTAAAAATGTTTGTGTTATGGTAGTGTTTTAGTGTTTCTGTTCATTGTAGAGTTTTGTGTGATTCTGTATAAACATTATGTTTAATACAGTTTTCCTATTGAAAAATATACAATAGGAGGCGAACTTCAATCCAATCCATCGAAGCCGCAGGGATTCTGCGGGTAACAAACTTCATCTTGGTTTAATATTATACGACATGTCTTTACGTCTCCCATTGATGTAAATATATCTGAGATCTAGGCGGCATGGAATACGAGTATTTCATCTGTTGTTCTCTTTATATTACACACTTTTCAAATACTAGTATTTAATCATTACATTTCATTACACAAATCACCAAAATCTAGAGCCCTTACCATGAAAACCAGGAGTAGTGCGATCTTAATTGATGAAGACAAACGTCGAGTTTTAGCGTGTCTGGGCTGCCATCGGAGCGGCCCAGTATCACTCGCTTAATGAAGCATAGTTACGGAAGTACCGAAGATCGCCCAACTGTAGCCCAGAAGGCCCAGTTGTACATCAATCCGTAAAAATTTTCAAAAACTCAAAAAAAAAACAAATTTTAATTTTCGGAATTTTTTAAACAAATTTTAAAAACTGAAATCTGAAACCAAACCGGAGCCCTAAACTACACAAAATTTTTGTTCTGTTCTAGTCGGAGTGTAAGGAGCAACTGAAAATATTAAGCAATAGAAAATACACGATTTTGACAGCTATATGTGTTCCTAGGGTAATGTGATTGGCACAAAGGCTGCCAGTGAACTCTCCGAGAACACCTCAGGGCTTAAGGGGTACGGTTCTCTGCCGAATGTTACCGAAAACCTATTGGAAGACGAAACTATTTCCTTTGCCTTCAGGCTGAAGACAGCTACTGCCTCAACGGATCTCTCAAAGCTTTCGTCAATTGATTCCCTCGACCTTCGTCCGTCGACTTCGAAGGCAGCCAGGGAACTCTCCGAGAACAACACCTCAAAGCTCACAAAGCCCACACACAGACCATAGTGCTTACTTCGTATATATCCAGAGATGGAGATGAGATATCTGGGATATCCTTATAGTGCGTCCTTAGCATGCATTGAAGTGATGCCATCCACATTCACTCACATCCTTAAAGTAGAGGAAGATATTTGACGGTGCCAACACCGGATAGTGTTTCTATGTCGAACCCCACAACGAGTACTAGTACTTGTTAAATGGTTAAAAAGTGACCTCAAAATCTGCCGAATTTTTAATAAAATTTACAATTTCGAATTTAGAATTTGGAAATATTTTTTTATGTGTTCCCGACGATCACAGGAGAGCAGCTGGCACTTGGGCAGCGGTGCCAACGAATTAAAGGACATCGACTGGAAGTGCGTCTTTGAGGGCCGTTGCCGTGTGAAGCCTATATCGCATCATTTGAGCTATTCGAATCCGCGCTACAACCTTGTCAAGTATACGCCCAGCGATAACTATTTGGTGATGCACGATCATCACTTTGGTCTAATTTTAATGCACACGGGCGATCACAAGATCATCGCAGTCGGTGGCCAGATCAATAGGTATTCGAGAAATGCCATACGAACGATGGTGTACTCTCCCAAACTGGGAGACCAGACTAGACTGGACTATGACTGACTATCCACGAATTCGTGGAATTGAATTCTGCGCGTTTCCTTTACAAAGCGATCCATCGCGCGAGACGCCCTCGATGTCCATTACGCCTTCTAAGTTTTTTTCATTTTCCGCCACAACTGTCCCCCACGTCGCAACTCGGCAACTGGGATGCTCCCTCAAAATATTCCGGCGTCCCATTGTGTTCAGCCACAATATAGGAGGGGGCAGGACGTTTGCGTGGGGAACAAAAAATTATTTTTTACGGAAACTTGTTTACTGTTGGAATGTTTTACTGGCCCTATTGCTTGCACTGGCTGCATATATTAAACTATATTTAAAATATAAAAAACATAAAAGAGCAAAACCAACCACAAAAGATTATCCATATTAACGGAACTGGAAGTGTCCCGTTCGTTTTCGTTTCGCCGAATCCTGATGTCACGATTACAAGCCGGTGTGCCGCGCCAAAATCGGACGAAGTAATGGAGGTATAAGGATTTAATCAACGCTAAAGCTAATCAGACATACTCGTAGTTCGCAAATTTGAGTTTTGCGCCAAAATGCGTTTAAAATTTTCAAATACATCAGCAAGAATTAGAACATCGCTTTCCAGATATAATTTTAAGTAATCTCTAATACTATTACAACTAAACGTTCTCCAAACCTTCTGAGCAAAGTTATAGTTCTCAACACTGCATTCCTCATCATTTAGAGAATTAAAAAAATGTTCTCTCGAAGGAAGCTGAGTTTCCTCAAATTTTTGAAAACTACCTAAATAATCATAAGGAAACACTCCTTTTCGTCGTAGCATATCAAATTTTTCATCTTGATATTTACTTTTCAAATTTTTAAAATTGGATCTATCCATATAACTAGCTAGTTTTTCTAAGCTTGAGTTTAAAAATCTATTTGAATCTATATATCTTATTTTGTATTGATGTTGATAAAGGGGTCCTAGTTTACATGTTTGAGTTAACGCAATATATAACTCTTTATTGCAAGGAATGGGCTTTATATCATCTTTTATGGATGTTACAAATAAATGTATATCATAACGAGACAAGTTATGAAATACTACCGGGAAAAAGGGATCGCTTAATCTAAATGTTTGCTTACACACCTTATGTATTGGACCACATCTCATTTAGAACAGGTTCGTATTTATGTACAACATAAAATGATGCTGCACATGCTATATGCCTCTGCGCTGTAGTTGTCGATGATTTCGATGGATCATTCAGATTTCTACTAAAATTTTCCAAAACAGCCTCGATGTCTGCATAAATTACTACTGGCGGTGATAGTTTTTTTGGAAAACTTTTAAATATAGTTTTGCTTGCATTTGCATGCATTTCGAGGACCCAAGCATTTCTTATAATGAGAGTCAAATTGTCCGAAATCGACGGACTTAGAACACAGGTCACACACTATAGAATTTGGAGTGCTCGAGCATCTCTCATAATGGAATTCAAACTCCTTTACATTTACTAACTTGTTACACAGGTCACACAACACGCTAGATGCCATTTTTAGTTTTAAGGTTGTTTTAAATCTCTATTCACTTTCACTATAGGAATAGTACTAAGGGTTTTTTGCTAAATGACACTCTATTTATCAACAAAACTCCTACCTGGTATTTTGTATACAAAAAACCTGTTTCATCGATTCCTACAAAAACTAGGGGTCAATAGAATATGAAATTGAACCAATAAATACACCTGTACCTGTATTCTACCTGAAATCCACTTATTCTTTTTGTGTAATCCTAACTTGGAAACCAGTTTCAAACGAACCCTCTGATTCTCTTTGGGGGATGTAACATGTAATCCTAACTTGAAAACCAGTTTTAAACGAATCCCCTAATTCTCTTTGGGGGGATGTAACGTGTAATAAGAGGAAGCGAAATTCAACCAATCAAAAGTAAAAAAGAAACCATTGAAAATATATATTGGATAAATGTAGTATTTTATTTATTATTTTTAGAAAAATACATAAAATATTTGTATTATAACTAGAATCGTAATATTAAAATTCAGCCTCAGCTCTTTCCACCGCAGCTATTAATTCATCGTCATCTTCATCCCGAAGTAGTTCCTGGAAGCGAGGCCTTTCATCAACCAAATCAAAAATGTCGTCATCATCCGGGAAAACGTATGATGAATGAGGATTCGACATTGCAATTAAGGAATCATCATCATCCCATTGTATATCATACATAGCATTTAAATTCTCGAGCTGTCTCTCCAAAGAGTTTTGAGTCCTAATCCCGAAAATTAAGGAGAGGTCCACGGAGTCTGAGGGTTGTTTGAATTGTTACATGAACCCAATCTAGAAAACCGGTCCATAGAAAACCCTCATATTTACGATGGACCGGTTTTCTATGGACCGGTTTTCTAGATTGGGTTCATGTAACGAAGTAAACAACCCTCAAACAGGTGTTTCATCCCTTTGAAATGAATCTGGTAATAGGTAGTTTTTTGGTAATAGTTTACAGGTAGTTTTTTGGTAATAGTTTACAGGTCCTTTTTTTGGTAATAGTTTAGAAGTCGTTTTTTAATGTATTTCTTGTAAAAGGAACTCAATGTCGTTGAATCCTTTTTCACTTTCTGTTTGTTTTTTGTATACCTATCACTGTCCTATAGTTAATTTTCAGGGCAATACGGAATGCAAACAATGGGACGGCGTTGCCACCTTGTTCCAAAACAGCTGTTCGGGCCGAAAGCTCTATGAAAGCTCCTATGTTTGTAAATCAGTATTTTTTTTTTCGAACTATTTCCCAACGAATATCAGAAGACAAACCGTTTCCATTCAAAAGGCACGACAGGCGTCGAATATTACAAGTGTTCAGTGTCTTTAATTGTTTTTTGGTGTAAATAATTAAAAATGTTTGTGTTATGGTAGTGTTTTAGTGTTTCTGTTCATTGTAGAGTTTTGTGTGATTCTGTATAAACATTATGTTTAATACAGTTTTCCTATTGAAAAATATACAATAGGAGGCGAACTTCAATCCAATCCATCGAAGCCGCAGGGATTCTGCGGGTAACAAACTTCATCTTGGTTTAATATTATACGACATGTCTTTACGTCTCCCATTGATGTAAATATATCTGAGATCTAGGCGGCATGGAATACGAGTATTTCATCTGTTGTTCTCTTTATATTACACACTTTTCAAATACTAGTATTTAATCATTACATTTCATTACACAAATCACCAAAATCTAGAGCCCTTACCATGAAAACCAGGAGTAGTGCGATCTTAATTGATGAAGACAAACGTCGAGTTTTAGCGTGTCTGGGCTGCCATCGGAGCGGCCCAGTATCACTCGCTTAATGAAGCATAGTTACGGAAGTACCGAAGATCGCCCAACTGTAGCCCAGAAGGCCCAGTTGTACATCAATCCGTAAAAATTTTCAAAAACTCAAAAAAAAACAAATTTTAATTTTCGGAATTTTTTAAACAAATTTTAAAAACTGAAATCTGAAACCAAACCGGAGCCCTAAACTACACAAAATTTTTGTTCTGTTCTAGTCGGAGTGTAAGGAGCAACTGAAAATATTAAGCAATAGAAAATACACGATTTTGACAGCTATATGTGTTCCTAGGGTAATGTGATTGGCACAAAGGCTGCCAGTGAACTCTCCGAGAACACCTCAGGGCTTAAGGGGTACGGTTCTCTGCCGAATGTTACCGAAAACCTATTGGAAGACGAAACTATTTCCTTTGCCTTCAGGCTGAAGACAGCTACTGCCTCAACGGATCTCTCAAAGCTTTCGTCAATTGATTCCCTCGACCTTCGTCCGTCGACTTCGAAGGCAGCCAGGGAACTCTCCGAGAACAACACCTCAAAGCTCACAAAGCCCACACACAGACCATAGTGCTTACTTCGTATATATCCAGAGATGGAGATGAGATATCTGGGATATCCTTATAGTGCGTCCTTAGCATGCATTGAAGTGATGCCATCCACATTCACTCACATCCTTAAAGTAGAGGAAGATATTTGACGGTGCCAACACCGGATAGTGTTTCTATGTCGAACCCCACAACGAGTACTAGTACTTGTTAAATGGTTAAAAAGTGACCTCAAAATCTGCCGAATTTTTAATAAAATTTACAATTTCGAATTTAGAATTTGGAAATATTTTTTTATGTGTTCCCGACGATCACAGGAGAGCAGCTGGCACTTGGGCAGCGGTGCCAACGAATTGAAGGACATCGACTGGAAGTGCGTCTTTGAGGGCCGTTGCCGTGTGAAGCCTATATCGCATCATTTGAGCTATTCGAATCCGCGCTACAACCTTGTCAAGTATACGCCCAGCGATAACTATTTGGTGATGCACGATCATCACTTTGGTCTAATTTTAATGCACACGGGCGATCACAAGATCATCGCAGTCGGTGGCCAGATCAATAGGTATTCGAGAAATGCCATACGAACGATGGTGTACTCTCCCAAACTGGGAGACCAGACTAGACTGGACTATGACTGACTATCCACGAATTCGTGGAATTGAATTCTGCGCGTTTCCTTTACAAAGCGATCCATCGCGCGAGACGCCCTCGATGTCCATTACGCCTTCTAAGTTTTTTTCATTTTCCGCCACAACTGTCCCCCACGTCGCAACTCGGCAACTGGGATGCTCCCTCAAAATATTCCGGCGTCCCATTGTGTTCAGCCACAATATAGGAGGGGGCAGGACGTTTGCGTGGGGAACAAAAAATTATTTTTTACGGAAACTTGTTTACTGTTGGAATGTTTTACTGGCCCTATTGCTTGCACTGGCTGCATATATTAAACTATATTTAAATTATAAAAAACATAAAAGAGCAAAACCAACCACAAAAGATTATCCATATTAACGGAACTGGAAGTGTCCCGTTCGTTTTCGTTTCGCCGAATCCTGATGTCACGATTACAAGCCGGTGTGCCGCGCCAAAATCGGACGAAGTAATGGAGGTATAAGGATTTAATCAACGCTAAAGCTAATCAGACATACTCGTAGTTCGCAAATTTGAGTTTTGCGCCAAAATGCGTTTAAAATTTTCAAATACATCAGCAAGAATTAGAACATCGCTTTCCAGATATAATTTTAAGTAATCTCTAATACTATTACAACTAAACGTTCTCCAAACCTTCTGAGCAAAGTTATAGTTCTCAACACTGCATTCCTCATCATTTAGAGAATTAAAAAAATGTTCTCTCGAAGGAAGCTGAGTTTCCTCAAATTTTTGAAAACTACCTAAATAATCATAAGGAAACACTCCTTTTCGTCGTAGCATATCAAATTTTTCATCTTGATATTTACTTTTCAAATTTTTAAAATTGGATCTATCCATATAACTAGCTAGTTTTTCTAAGCTTGAGTTTAAAAATCTATTTGAATCTATATATCTTATTTTGTATTGATGTTGATAAAGGGGTCCTAGTTTACATGTTTGAGTTAACGCAATATATAACTCTTTATTGCAAGGAATGGGCTTTATATCATCTTTTATGGATGTTACAAATAAATGTATATCATAACGAGACAAGTTATGAAATACTACCGGGAAAAAGGGATCGCTTAATCTAAATGTTTGCTTACACACCTTATGTATTGGACCACATCTCATTTAGAACAGGTTCGTATTTATGTACAACATAAAATGATGCTGCACATGCTATATGCCTCTGCGCTGTAGTTGTCGATGATTTCGATGGATCATTCAGATTTCTACTAAAATTTTCCAAAACAGCCTCGATGTCTGCATAAATTACTACTGGCGGTGATAGTTTTTTTGGAAAACTTTTAAATATAGTTTTGCTTGCATTTGCATGCATTTCGAGGACCCAAGCATTTCTTATAATGAGAGTCAAATTGTCCGAAATCGACGGACTTAGAACACAGGTCACACACTATAGAATTTGGAGTGCTCGAGCATCTCTCATAATGGAATTCAAACTCCTTTACATTTACTAACTTGTTACACAGGTCACACAACACGCTAGATGCCATTTTTAGTTTTAAGGTTGTTTTAAATCTCTATTCACTTTCACTATAGGAATAGTACTAAGGGTTTTTTGCTAAATGACACTCTATTTATCAACAAAACTCCTACCTGGTATTTTGTATACAAAAAACCTGTTTCATCGATTCCTACAAAAACTAGGGGTCAATAGAATATGAAATTGAACCAATAAATACACCTGTACCTGTATTCTACCTGAAATCCACTTATTCTTTTTGTGTAATCCTAACTTGGAAACCAGTTTCAAACGAACCCTCTGATTCTCTTTGGGGGATGTAACATGTAATCCTAACTTGAAAACCAGTTTTAAACGAATCCCCTAATTCTCTTTGGGGGGATGTAACGTGTAATAAGAGGAAGCGAAATTCAACCAATCAAAAGTAAAAAAGAAACCATTGAAAATATATATTGGATAAATGTAGTATTTTATTTATTATTTTTAGAAAAATACATAAAATATTTGTATTATAACTAGAATCGTAATATTAAAATTCAGCCTCAGCTCTTTCCACCGCAGCTATTAATTCATCGTCATCTTCATCCCGAAGTAGTTCCTGGAAGCGAGGCCTTTCATCAACCAAATCAAAAATGTCGTCATCATCCGGGAAAACGTATGATGAATGAGGATTCGACATTGCAATTAAGGAATCATCATCATCCCATTGTATATCATACATAGCATTTAAATTCTCGAGCTGTCTCTCCAAAGAGTTTTGAGTCCTAATCCCGAAAATTAAGGAGAGGTCCACGGAGTCTGAGGGTTGTTTGAATTGTTACATGAACCCAATCTAGAAAACCGGTCCATAGAAAACCCTCATATTTACGATGGACCGGTTTTCTATGGACCGGTTTTCTAGATTGGGTTCATGTAACGAAGTAAACAACCCTCAAACAGGTGTTTCATCCCTTTGAAATGAATCTGGTAATAGGTAGTTTTTTGGTAATAGTTTACAGGTAGTTTTTTGGTAATAGTTTACAGGTCCTTTTTTTGGTAATAGTTTAGAAGTCGTTTTTTAATGTATTTCTTGTAAAAGGAACTCAATGTCGTTGAATCCTTTTTCACTTTCTGTTTGTTTTTTGTATACCTATCACTGTCCTATAGTTAATTTTCAGGGCAATACGGAATGCAAACAATGGGACGGCGTTGCCACCTTGTTCCAAAACAGCTGTTCGGGCCGAAAGCTCTATGAAAGCTCCTATGTTTGTAAATCAGTATTTTTTTTTTCGAACTATTTCCCAACGAATATCAGAAGACAAACCGTTTCCATTCAAAAGGCACGACAGGCGTCGAATATTACAAGTGTTCAGTGTCTTTAATTGTTTTTTGGTGTAAATAATTAAAAATGTTTGTGTTATGGTAGTGTTTTAGTGTTTCTGTTCATTGTAGAGTTTTGTGTGATTCTGTATAAACATTATGTTTAATACAGTTTTCCTATTGAAAAATATACAATAGGAGGCGAACTTCAATCCAATCCATCGAAGCCGCAGGGATTCTGCGGGTAACAAACTTCATCTTGGTTTAATATTATACGACATGTCTTTACGTCTCCCATTGATGTAAATATATCTGAGATCTAGGCGGCATGGAATACGAGTATTTCATCTGTTGTTCTCTTTATATTACACACTATTCAAATACTAGTATTTAATCATTACATTTCATTACACAAATCACCAAAATCTAGAGCCCTTACCATGAAAACCAGGAGTAGTGCGATCTTAATTGATGAAGACAAACGTCGAGTTTTAGCGTGTCTGGGCTGCCATCGGAGCGGCCCAGTATCACTCGCTTAATGAAGCATAGTTACGGAAGTACCGAAGATCGCCCAACTGTAGCCCAGAAGGCCCAGTTGTACATCAATCCGTAAAAATTTTCAAAAACTCAAAAAAAAACAAATTTTAATTTTCGGAATTTTTTAAACAAATTTTAAAAACTGAAATCTGAAACCAAACCGGAGCCCTAAACTACACAAAATTTTTGTTCTGTTCTAGTCGGAGTGTAAGGAGCAACTGAAAATATTAAGCAATAGAAAATACACGATTTTGACAGCTATATGTGTTCCTAGGGTAATGTGATTGGCACAAAGGCTGCCAGTGAACTCTCCGAGAACACCTCAGGGCTTAAGGGGTACGGTTCTCTGCCGAATGTTACCGAAAACCTATTGGAAGACGAAACTATTTCCTTTGCCTTCAGGCTGAAGACAGCTACTGCCTCAACGGATCTCTCAAAGCTTTCGTCAATTGATTCCCTCGACCTTCGTCCGTCGACTTCGAAGGCAGCCAGGGAACTCTCCGAGAACAACACCTCAAAGCTCACAAAGCCCACACACAGACCATAGTGCTTACTTCGTATATATCCAGAGATGGAGATGAGATATCTGGGATATCCTTATAGTGCGTCCTTAGCATGCATTGAAGTGATGCCATCCACATTCACTCACATCCTTAAAGTAGAGGAAGATATTTGACGGTGCCAACACCGGATAGTGTTTCTATGTCGAACCCCACAACGAGTACTAGTACTTGTTAAATGGTTAAAAAGTGACCTCAAAATCTGCCGAATTTTTAATAAAATTTGCAATTTCGAATTTAGAATTTGGAATTATTTTTTTATGTGTTCCCGACGATCACAGGAGAGCAGCTGGCACTTGGGCAGCAGTGCCAACGAATTAAAGGACATCGACTGGAAGTGCGTCTTTGAGGGCCGTTGCCGTGTGAAGCCTATATCGCATCATTTGAGCTATTCGAATCCGCGCTACAACCTTGTCAAGTATACGCCCAGCGATAACTTTTTGGTGATGCACGATCATCACTTTGGTCTAATTTTAATGCACACGGGCGATCACAAGATCATCGCAGTCGGTGGCCAGATCAATAGGTATTCGAGAAATGCCATACGAACGATGGTGTACTCTCCCAAACTGGGAGACCAGACTAGACTGGACTATGACTGACTATCCACGAATTCGTGGAATTGAATTCTGCGCGTTTCCTTTACAAAGCGATCCATCGCGCGAGACGCCCTCGATGTCCATTACGCCTTCTAAGTTTTTTTCATTTTCCGCCACAACTGTCCCCCACGTCGCAACTCGGCAACTGGGATGCTCCCTCAAAATATTCCGGCGTCCCATTGTGTTCAGCCACAATATAGGAGGGGGCAGGACGTTTGCGTGGGGAACAAAAAATTATTTTTTACGGAAACTTGTTTACTGTTGGAATGTTTTACTGGCCCTATTGCTTGCACTGGCTGCATATATTAAACTATATTTAAAATATAAAAAACATAAAAGAGCAAAACCAACCACAAAAGATTATCCATATTAACGGAACTGGAAGTGTCCCGTTCGTTTTCGTTTCGCCGAATCCTGATGTCACGATTACAAGCCGGTGTGCCGCGCCAAAATCGGACGAAGTAATGGAGGTATAAGGATTTAATCAACGCTAAAGCTAATCAGACATACTCGTAGTTCGCAAATTTGAGTTTTGCGCCAAAATGCGTTTAAAATTTTCAAATACATCAGCAAGAATTAGAACATCGCTTTCCAGATATAATTTTAAGTAATCTCTAATACTATTACAACTAAACGTTCTCCAAACCTTCTGAGCAAAGTTATAGTTCTCAACACTGCATTCCTCATCATTTAGAGAATTAAAAAAATGTTCTCTCGAAGGAAGCTGAGTTTCCTCAAATTTTTGAAAACTATCTAAATAATCATAAGGAAACACTCCTTTTCGTCGTAGCATATCAAATTTTTCATCTTGATATTTACTTTTCAAATTTTTAAAATTGGATCTATCCATATAACTAGCTAGTTTTTCTAAGCTTGAGTTTAAAAATCTATTTGAATCTATATATCTTATTTTGTATTGATGTTGATAAAGGGGTCCTAGTTTACATGTTTGAGTTAACGCAATATATAACTCTTTATTGCAAGGAATGGGCTTTATATCATCTTTTATGGATGTTACAAATAAATGTATATCATAACGAGACAAGTTATGAAATACTACCGGGAAAAAGGGATCGCTTAATCTAAATGTTTGCTTACACACCTTATGTATTGGACCACATCTCATTTAGAACAGGTTCGTATTTATGTACAACATAAAATGATGCTGCACATGCTATATGCCTCTGCGCTGTAGTTGTCGATGATTTCGATGGATCATTCAGATTTCTACTAAAATTTTCCAAAACAGCCTCGATGTCTGCATAAATTACTACTGGCGGTGATAGTTTTTTTGGAAAACTTTTAAATATAGTTTTGCTTTTAGGTTCTGGATATAAAGCAGCAACTTTTCCACACTCCTTAGTGTCATGGATAGTATTTGAGGTTGAGTAAAATTGCAAACAATTTTCGCAAAAGTATGCTGCATTGTGTGATTTGCTGTGTTGTGAATAGCATAACTTTCTCATGCACGTTATATAGGCATAATGCATCATTGACATACTGTCACTATTAATGCCTAGTATGTTTATGTGTTGAGACCGAATTTTTGGACTCCTCACTGTGTTTTTTTCCATTGTTGTCAATTTCGTAAATATTAATGCTAATATCATTATTAGCTTGCTCAAATCGTTTGACTCCTTTGTTTGTTATTGGAAATTCTATTCCAGAAAAATCCAATCTAACGCCTTCATAATAAATGACGTCTTGCCTTATGTTACACTAATAGTATGATGGTGTAGTCAATCTTTCTCGAGATAATTTTTTCATTGTTGCCGTTGGAAATGTAGTGTTTATATGCTTTTTATATGATAATGAAGATAGAACACACCACTTAAAACAAAAATCATCTTCATTTTTTACATTGATGATTGCATTTCGCAATTTAATTGTTTTGGGTGCTGGTATGAATCTATTAGCAGCAATATGTTCCAATTTTATCATCGTTAGCTCAAAATATTTAAATTTTTTGTATACCCCAACCTGAATCCTTCTCCTGGAATTCACTACTCAAATTAATTAAGTTTTCAAGGGCATCATTTAAGTTTTCTTCAATTGAATCAATTTCATATATAGCCTGGTATGAAGTTATGAAATGCTTCATTGTTTCCATCAAGGTTTCGTCCTCAATTTGCTTAACATACAATCCATATACTTTTAAATTGTACTTAATGGATTTGTACTCACTCATATCCATGTAAAAATCTTTCAAATCGATCTTATCACTTTTATTAGAGTGAATCCGATTTAGGGGAAACCGTGACTCCGTTGAAATTAAAATGACGTTTTCATTTGCCTCTAGTTGCGCTGCTATTGCATTCTTATGCTTTTCTGAGATTATGTGGCGCAATTCTCTAGACGGTGGATAACTTTCATCGCAAATTGCACATTTAATATTTCCAAATCCAATCGAAGGTTCCATTCTCGGACGTTTTGAGGCTGCTGACGTTGATGGTCCTTGGTAATCACTTGAGGTAGTATCTCTGCTCATAAGAACCTCAAATGCATTTCGAGGACCCAAGCATTTCTTATAATGAGAGTCAAATTGTCCGAAATCGACGGACTTAGAACACAGGTCACACACTATAGAATTTGGAGTGCTCGAGCATCTCTCATAATGGAATTCAAACTCCTTTACATTTACTAACTTGTTACACAGGTCACACAACACGCTAGATGCCATTTTTAGTTTTAAGGTTGTTTTAAATCTCTATTCACTTTCACTATAGGAATAGTACTAAGGGTTTTTTGCTAAATGACACTCTATTTATCAACAAAACTCCTACCTGGTATTTTGTATACAAAAAACCTGTTTCATCGATTCCTACAAAAACTAGGGGTCAATAGAATATGAAATTGAACCAATAAATACACCTGTACCTGTATTCTACCTGAAATCCACTTATTCTTTTTGTGTAATCCTAACTTGGAAACCAGTTTCAAACGAACCCTCTGATTCTCTTTGGGGGATGTAACATGTAATCCTAACTTGAAAACCAGTTTTAAACGAATCCCCTAATTCTCTTTGGGGGGATGTAACGTGTAATAAGAGGAAGCGAAATTCAACCAATCAAAAGTAAAAAAGAAACCATTGAAAATATATATTGGATAAATGTAGTATTTTATTTATTATTTTTAGAAAAATACATAAAATATTTGTATTATAACTAGAATCGTAATATTAAAATTCAGCCTCAGCTCTTTCCACCGCAGCTATTAATTCATCGTCATCTTCATCCCGAAGTAGTTCCTGGAAGCGAGGCCTTTCATCAACCAAATCAAAAATGTCGTCATCATCCGGGAAAACGTATGATGAATGAGGATTCGACATTGCAATTAAGGAATCATCATCATCCCATTGTATATCATACATAGCATTTAAATTCTCGAGCTGTCTCTCCAAAGAGTTTTGAGTCCTAATCCCGAAAATTAAGGAGAGGTCCACGGAGTCTGAGGGTTGTTTGAATTGTTACATGAACCCAATCTAGAAAACCGGTCCATAGAAAACCCTCATATTTACGATGGACCGGTTTTCTATGGACCGGTTTTCTAGATTGGGTTCATGTAACGAAGTAAACAACCCTCAAACAGGTGTTTCATCCCTTTGAAATGAATCTGGTAATAGGTAGTTTTTTGGTAATAGTTTACAGGTAGTTTTTTGGTAATAGTTTACAGGTCCTTTTTTTGGTAATAGTTTAGAAGTCGTTTTTTAATGTATTTCTTGTAAAACGAACTCAATGTCGTTGAATCCTTTTTCACTTTCTGTTTGTTTTTTGTATACCTATCACTGTCCTATAGTTAATTTTCAGGGCAATACGGAATGCAAACAATGGGACGGCGTTGCCACCTTGTTCCAAAACAGCTGTTCGGGCCGAAAGCTCTATGAAAGCTCCTATGTTTGTAAATCAGTATTTTTTTTTCGAACTATTTCCCAACGAATATCAGAAGACAAACCGTTTCCATTCAAAAGGCACGACAGGCGTCGAATATTACAAGTGTTCAGTGTCTTTAATTGTTTTTTGGTGTAAATAATTAAAAATGTTTGTGTTATGGTAGTGTTTTAGTGTTTCTGTTCATTGTAGAGTTTTGTGTGATTCTGTATAAACATTATGTTTAATACAGTTTTCCTATTGAAAAATATACAATAGGAGGCGAACTTCAATCCAATCCATCGAAGCCGCAGGGATTCTGCGGGTAACAAACTTCATCTTGGTTTAATATTATACGACATGTCTTTACGTCTCCCATTGATGTAAATATATCTGAGATCTAGGCGGCATGGAATACGAGTATTTCATCTGTTGTTCTCTTTATATTACACACTATTCAAATACTAGTATTTAATCATTACATTTCATTACACAAATCACCAAAATCTAGAGCCCTTACCATGAAAACCAGGAGTAGTGCGATCTTAATTGATGAAGACAAACGTCGAGTTTTAGCGTGTCTGGGCTGCCATCGGAGCGGCCCAGTATCACTCGCTTAATGAAGCATAGTTACGGAAGTACCGAAGATCGCCCAACTGTAGCTCAGAAGGCCCAGTTGTACATCAATCCGTAAAAATTTTCAAAAACTCAAAAAAAAACAAATTTTAATTTTCGGAATTTTTTAAACAAATTTTAAAAACTGAAATCTGAAACCAAACCGGAGCCCTAAACTACACAAAATTTTTGTTCTGTTCTAGTCGGAGTGTAAGGAGCAACTGAAAATATTAAGCAATAGAAAATACACGATTTTGACAGCTATATGTGTTCCTAGGGTAATGTGATTGGCACAAAGGCTGCCAGTGAACTCTCCGAGAACACCTCAGGGCTTAAGGGGTACGGTTCTCTGCCGAATGTTACCGAAAACCTATTGGAAGACGAAACTATTTCCTTTGCCTTCAGGCTGAAGACAGCTACTGCCTCAACGGATCTCTCAAAGCTTTCGTCAATTGATTCCCTCGACCTTCGTCCGTCGACTTCGAAGGCAGCCAGGGAACTCTCCGAGAACAACACCTCAAAGCTCACAAAGCCCACACACAGACCATAGTGCTTACTTCGTATATATCCAGAGATGGAGATGAGATATCTGGGATATCCTTATAGTGCGTCCTTAGCATGCATTGAAGTGATGCCATCCACATTCACTCACATCCTTAAAGTAGAGGAAGATATTTGACGGTGCCAACACCGGATAGTGTTTCTATGTCGAACCCCACAACGAGTACTAGTACTTGTTAAATGGTTAAAAAGTGACCTCAAAATCTGCCGAATTTTTAATAAAATTTACAATTTCGAATTTAGAATTTGGAAATATTTTTTTATGTGTTCCCGACGATCACAGGAGAGCAGCTGGCACTTGGGCAGCGGTGCCAACGAATTAAAGGACATCGACTGGAAGTGCGTCTTTGAGGGCCGTTGCCGTGTGAAGCCTATATCGCATCATTTGAGCTATTCGAATCCGCGCTACAACCTTGTCAAGTATACGCCCAGCGATAACTATTTGGTGATGCACGATCATCACTTTGGTCTAATTTTAATGCACACGGGCGATCACAAGATCATCGCAGTCGGTGGCCAGATCAATAGGTATTCGAGAAATGCCATACGAACGATGGTGTACTCTCCCAAACTGGGAGACCAGACTAGACTGGACTATGACTGACTATCCACGAATTCGTGGAATTGAATTCTGCGCGTTTCCTTTACAAAGCGATCCATCGCGCGAGACGCCCTCGATGTCCATTACGCCTTCTAAGTTTTTTTCATTTTCCGCCACAACTGTCCCCCACGTCGCAACTCGGCAACTGGGATG
Organism: Drosophila azteca; assembly: GCA_005876895.1. Classification (NCBI taxonomy): domain Eukaryota; kingdom Metazoa; phylum Arthropoda; class Insecta; order Diptera; family Drosophilidae; genus Drosophila; species Drosophila azteca. The sequence goes on from VCKU01000033.1 coordinate 165,872, forward strand.
CTCCCTCAAAATATTCCGGCGTCCCATTGTGTTCAGCCACAATATAGGAGGGGGCAGGACGTTTGCGTGGGGAACAAAAAATTATTTTTTACGGAAACTTGTTTACTGTTGGAATGTTTTACTGGCCCTATTGCTTGCACTGGCTGCATATATTAAACTATATTTAAAATATAAAAAACATAAAAGAGCAAAACCAACCACAAAAGATTATCCATATTAACGGAACTGGAAGTGTCCCGTTCGTTTTCGTTTCGCCGAATCCTGATGTCACGATTACAAGCCGGTGTGCCGCGCCAAAATCGGACGAAGTAATGGAGGTATAAGGATTTAATCAACGCTAAAGCTAATCAGACATACTCGTAGTCCGCAAATTTGAGTTTTGCGCCAAAATGCGTTTAAAGTGCGATATGTCTAGAGATGACACAGAAATATTAAATGATATCCGTTCGAAAGCTCGCCGCTATGAAACTATACATGGCATCTACATGGAAACCCTCAAAATATGCCAAAAACAATAATGTTGCATATTGCATTTATTGCTTTTTTAAAATTTAAAATGTTCGGACCATTCCTTCGCCAAATCGTTCCTCCATTAATAATCCGAACTGGTTTCAACAGATTCAACACTCTGATAGATATGGTCATCCCCTATGATTCTGGGTTTTCAGTTTTCTCGTATCGTGAATATTGTGTATGCCACAGTTTTTCGTCCCTTATGCAGTCGGAAGGGGGCGGAATATACACCTATACTCTTCGAGTACCGGGTATAAAAACCAGTATTTGTTTACGCTATATCTCGGCCAAACAGGATCAGATCGGCGAAGGACCTACTTTCCCAGTATCGTAAGGGGCGGTGAGGCCGATTTTTTGCAATTTCAATGACAACAATGAGGATTTTACGCGAATGATGCCAATCTGTTGGCAGGACTCTCCCGATCACGAAAAGGTATGGCACGTCCAGATCGGTCCATAAATAGCCGAGATATAGTGCAATGAAAAATGCAAATCAAATTTGTATTCAATCGGCGCAAACCAAGAAATTTCGGATCTGAGTACCAGGCGAACAGAAATCGCTGGTTTTTTGCCCCCAAAAGTATGCTGCACTTTTTAATTTTAATTTTATTTTAGTTGGTTACTGCTGATTTCCTTTTGCCTGGTATCCCAGATCTGAATTTCTCGTTTTTCCATTTGAGCTACCGCAAGTTGAAAGTTGTTGTTGTACAACAACGACCATTTGTTGTACAACAAATCGACCACAACAACAATGCATATTTTGTTTTGTTGTTTTATCCATTATTTGTGGGCCGATCTGGGCGTGCGACATTACATCATTGAAATTGCCAAAAATCGGCCTCATTTTCGAAGTCGACTTTTTGATGCCAATCGATAGTCTGGATCCTTGCGTTCCTGGGAAAGTAGGTCCTTCGCCGATCTGACGCTTTTTGACCTAATACCCACCCGCTACAACCATTTTTTTTGGCATAATCTCCAATTTTAAACATTGAGAACATGAATGTATTTTCATTTCACAGATGACTTGATGTCCCTTTTTCGATTATATTAACTGATTGTTGTGCCAATCACATTACCGTAGGAACACATATAGCTGTCAAAATAGTGTATCGTTATATTTTCTATTGCTTAATATTTTCAGTTGCTCCTTACACTCCGACTAGAACAGAACAAAAATTTTGTGTAGTTTTCATCCGTCGACTTCGAAGGCAGCCAGGGAACTCTCCGAGAATAACACCTCAAAGCTCATAGGGTATTTTTCTGTGCCGAAGGTCACCGCAAACCTATTTGATGAGAAAAAATGGCTTAATGAACCTCTCGAGGCCGTCGACGCATGATCTATTGGATCTGCGTCCTTGGACTTTAAAGTACCGAAGATCGGCCAACTGTAGGCCAGAACGCCCAGTTGTACATCAATCCGTAAAAATTTTCAAAAACTCAAAAAAGAACAAATTTTAATTTTGGGAATTTTTTAAACAAATTTTAAAAACTGAAATCTGAAACCAAACCGGAGCCCTAAACTACACAAAATTTTTGTTCTGTTCTAGTCGGAGTGTAAGGAGCAACTGAAAATATTAAGCAATAGAAAATATAACGATACACGATTTTGACAGCTATATGTGTTCCTAGGGTAATGTGATTGGCACAACAATCAGTTAATATAATCGAAAAAGGGACATCAAGTCATCTGTGAAATGAAAATACATTCATGTTCTCAATGTTTAAAATTGGAGATTATGCCAAAAAAAATGGTTGTAGCGGGTGGGTATTAGGTCAAAAAGCGTCAGATCGGCGAAGGACCTACTTTCCCAGGAACGCAAGGATCCAGACTATCGATTGGCATCAAAAAGTCGACTTCGAAAATGAGGCAGATTTTTGGCAATTTCAATGATGTAATGTCGCACGCCCAGATCAGCCCACAAATAATGGATAAAACAACAAAACAAAATATGCATTGTTGTTGTGGTCGATTTGTTGTACAACAAATGGTCGTTGTTGTACAACAACAACTTTCAACTTGCGGTAGCTCAAATGGAAAAACGAGAAATTCAGATCTGGGATACCAGGCAAAAGGAAATCAGCAGTAACCAACTAAAATAAAATTAAAATTAAAAAGTGCAGCATACTTTTGGGGGCAAAAAACCAGCGACCTTCTGCGATTTCTGTTCGCCTAGTACTCAGATCCGAAATTTCTTGGTTTGCGCCGATTGACTACAAATTTGATTTGCATTTTTCATTGCACTATATCTCGGCTATTTATGGACCGATCTGGACGTGCCATACCTTTTCGTGATCGGGAGAGTCCTGCCAACAGATTGGCATCATTCGCGTAAAATCCTCATTGTTGTCATTGAAATTGCAAAAAATCGGCCTCACCGCCCCTTACGATACTGGGAAAGTAGGTCCTTCGCCGATCTGATCCTGTTTGGCCGAGATATAGCGTAAACAAATACTGGTTTTTATACCCGGTACTCGAAGAGTATAGGTGTAAATTCCGCCCCCTTCCGACTGCATAAGGGACGAAAAACTGTGGCATACACAATATTCACGATACGAGAAAACTGAAAACCCAGAATCATAGGGGATGACCATATCTATCAGAGTGTTGAATCTGGACTAGTTCGGATTATTAATGGAGGAACGATTTGGCGAAGGAATGGTCCGAACATTTTAAATTTTAAAAAAGCAATAAATGCAATATGCAACATTATTGTTTTTGGCATTTTTTGAGGGTTTCCATGTAGATGCCATGTATAGTTTCATAGCGGCGAGCTTTCGAACGGATATCATTCAATATTTGTGTGTCATCTCTAGAAATATCGCACTTTAAACGCATTTTGGCGCAAAACTCAAATTTGCGGACTACGAGTATGTCTGATTAGCTTTAGCGGTGATTAAATCCTTATACCTCCATTACTTCGTCCGATTTTGGCGCGGCACACCGGCTCGTAATCGTGACATCAGGATTCGGCGAAACGAAAACGAACGGGACACTTCCAGTTCCGTTAATATGGATACTCTTTTGTGGTTGGTTTTGCTCTTTTATGTTTTTTATATATGTTTAGTTTAATATATGCAGCCAGTGCAAGCAATAGGGCCAGTAAAACATTCCAACAGTAAACAAGTTTCCGTAAAAAATAATTTTTTGTTAAAATAATATTTAGAAACATTTTCAGTGGCGCCTAGCTCCCCACGCAAACGTCCTGCCCCCTCCTATATTGTGGCTGAACACAATGGGACGCCGGAATATTTTGAGGGAGCATCCCAGTTGCCGAGTTGCGACGTGGGGGACAGTTGTGGCGGAAAATGAAAAAAACTTAGAAGGCGTAATGGACATCGAGGGCGTCTCGCGCGATGGATCGCTTTTTAAAGAAAACGCGCAGAATTCAATTCCACGAATTCGTGGATAATGGCGTAAAGGGTGCAATCAGTCATAGTCTCTCCCAGTTTGGGAGAGTACACCATCGTTCGTATGGCATTTCTCGAATACCTATTGATCTGGCCACCGACTGCGATGATCTTGTGATCGCCCGTGTGCATGAACATTAGACCAAAGTGATGATCGTGCATCACCAAATAGTTATCGCTGGGCGTATACTTGACAAGGTTGTAGCGCGGATTCGAATAGCTCAAATGATGCGACATAGGCTTCACACGGCAACGGCCCTCAAAGACGCACTTCCAGTCGATGTCCTTTAATTCGTTGGCACCGCTGCCCAAGTGCCAGCTGCTCTCCTGCGATCGTCGGGAACACATACAAAATATTTCCAAATTCTAAATTCGAAATTGTAAATTTTATTAAAAATTAAGCAGAATGTGAGGTCACTTTTTAACCATTTAACAAGTACTAGTACTCGTTGTGGGGTTCGACATAGAAACACTATCCGGTGTTGGCACCGTCAAATATCTTCCTCTACTTTAAGGATGTGAGTGAATGTGGATGGCATCACTTCAATGCATGCTAAGGACGCACTATAAGGATATCCCAGATATCTCATCTCCATCTCTGGATATATACAAAGTAAGCACTATGGTCTGTGTGTGGGAAGCCATCATCATCAATGTCTTGTCAAATATGAATTCGCAACACACTCATCGATAAATACTTATTCAAATTGGGTACCTCGCGTCGTTTGAACTCGATCAGTACCGGATCATCATTCGTGGGTGACATAAAGTCGCCCAGCAGCCGCTTCATCTCCATCTTTGGTCTGATGGCCTGTTTGGCGATAGCCAAACGTTTATCGAACTCATCGGTGCCGTAGGGCAGGTTGGTGGTGCGGTATCCCAGCTGTACAACTTTTTTGATGATCTTCCGATTGCTCAGAAATCGCTTATCGTCTGCAGTGGCAAAGGAGTTGAAGTAATAATCGTATGCGTCGAAATCTAATACACTAAAGTCCACTTGTTGGCTGCTGCCAATTTAGAAAAGTGTCTAAGAAAAGTGTTCAGTGTCTTTGGTTGTTTTTTGGTGTAAATAATTAAAAATGTCGGTGTTATGGTAGTGTTTTAGTGTTTCTGTTCATTCTGTAGTTCTGTGTGATTCTGTATAAACATTATTGTTGGAGCAGAGAATAAATAAAGAAATAAAAACCTATGTTAAAAACCCTATTTTAAGAGAGAAGAGAGCCGCCAGCCTCTCCATCTTCGGGTGACCCGCAAGCCGACATTCTCGATCGCCGACGGCAAATTGGGTTGCGTGCGGACGACGAGGGTTGATGGGAAGAGTGGTGTGGGACCGGACTTCACTTGTCGAAGTACGCCCAAAGCCACTGCACTCGTTTGTTAACAATAAATTGAAGTTGAATCGAAAAGAAAAACCGCGTCTTATTCAATTCATTTAGTTTGTTTGTAATAGAAAAATTATTAGATTTTTCATTGGCGCCCGAGCAGGGACTTCGGTTTTTTAGTTTTCGTGTTGATTTCAGTTCTTTCGCTCAGTGGTGGCTTAGGCTCGCGTGTGAAAAAGCGCCAAGTTGCAGTTTGAACCGTGCCACAGACGTGCCCTTTTGGACCCTCGCCATTTTGGACGCTGCCGTATTTGAAGCCACAGACGTGACCTTTTGGACCCTCGCCATCTTGGACGCTGCCTAATTTGAAGTGCTGATGGACGCCAAAACAGGACGATTACTTTCTATAGATTCGCTAGAAAGTTTGCAGGTATTCTGTGCCAAAAATTGAGTCTCACCGGTTGATTTACGTTGTGTCGCAATATATTGTTCGCTTGTCCGGCCAAAACGATCAACTGCAGTGATATACATATGTGCGTGTGTATGTGCTAACAGTCAAACACAGAGAACACAGCTCAATTTCTGGCACCTTCCTTTTTATACCTTATTCGGCCAATTTAATGTGCATTAGGTGAAAGTGTCGCAAGTATACGTGTGTACAAATATATGTACATAAGTTCGAATTCGTCGAACATACCTACGCCATATATACGTATGCTCATGCTGACCACCCTTTAATGTGCATAACCAAAGCGGCAACACATATGTACATATTTAGCTAAAAATTTATTTTACTATATCAAAATATAATATATGTATATACATTATAAACGGTGGTCTATCTAGTGCATTTAATAACATTGGTCGTGTGTTTGTGCAATCGCAAAGCGTCGCAGTGTCTTTTCGGTTGTTCGCTTTGATTTAACCGCAACGTACAATACAATATACATACACACCTACAGAAATCTGCTTGCAATTGCACATACACGCAACGCTTGGTAAAGGTTCTTGGGCACCAGCAGCTGATATTTCGTGCGTTCGTTAACCTTGCTCGCTCTGTGCTTGCATCGGTTATATATTAGTTTGTGTGTGCGAGCGCTCGCGCCAAATTTACCGCTTATTCTCTTCTCCCCCGTTTTGGCATACCATACAGGTCAGCTTGGTTCGAGCGCCTGTATTACTTTCGTCTTGTGCGTGCGCTCGCGCCAAATTCTCTCACTTACTCTTTGATCCCCCGCACTTTGCACTCTACCCCTGTTGCCCACAAAGTGGCAGCAGCGAACATCGGGCTTGCTTACTTTCGGTCGCTTGGACCGCTTTCGTTTGTTTGTTCACATATTGCGCCAGGGCGTTTGTGTGTTTGGGTAAGCAAGCTTGGTGTTTTTTTGGTACATAGCTGCAGTGCGTGTGCGAGGGTAGCTTGAAGAGTTTGGCGAACTTTGGGTACGGTATTGAAGGTAGTTCCTTTTTCGCATGTCAACTCTGTCTTAGTCCGATAGGCCAACTGTGGAACGTCCAACAGCTGAACGGCCAACAGTGCCAAGTTGGCATTGTGTCAACAAAGGTTTGAAAAGGTCAGTGCTGATATTGCACGCGTGCAAACAGCCTTTAGATCGAAGCAGATTTCATCGGACAAAACCGAATTAGCTTGTCGCCTAGAACTTTTAGAGGGTTATATCGATTAGGCTATGAACCTGCAGGCAGAGTTGGACATTTTGAGTCCAACCAATGAAAGTAGAGGGCCGTTGGAGGATCTGTGTGTCGTCACTAAAGCATTGTTTATGAATGCAATTAAACCAAGATCCGACACACAGATGCAGCATGACTGCTCAGGGAATTCACGGTTCGACACACACATGCATGACTGCTCACTGAATTCGAGCCAGCGATCGCAGCTGCCGAAAATGCGTTTGCCGAAGTTTAGTGGCAAACATTCGGAGTACAAAAATTTCATGTGCCTGTTCCAAAGCCTTATTGACGACGATGCTTCTTTGACAAACGTAGAAAAGTTTAACCATCTCGTATCGTGTTTGTCAGATGAAGCATTGGGTGTAGTAAAACCCTTTCAGATGACAGACTGCAATTACCCTAAGGCCCTTGCCAGTCTGAAGTCAGTCTACGACAATAAATGTCTAAGTATGCTAAAACTCAAAAACTGCGCCTCAATTGTTTGACCACGGGACATACAGTATCGAGTTGCAAGGCAGCGAAGTGTAGGGTGTGCGCAAAGCCTCACCATTCGCTCCTTCATCGGTACACTGCATCAGGGCAAGGTGAAGCAGCGGCACTTCCAGCCTCAACGTCGGAGGCATACGTAGGTCACATGCTCAATGCGGATCAAGTCGTTCTGGCTACCGCGATCGTAAGCATCAAAGACAGATTCGGACAGTTACATCCAGCAAGAGCTTTGCTCGATAGTGGCTCTCAAATAAATTTGATGTCTGAGAGCCTAGCACAGAGGCTTCGGCTTAAACGTGAGCCAACTTCCCTTGCTATCGCAATGGTGGGTGGTGCAACCACCGATAGTAAAACTAAGGTTTGTGCATCGATACATTCTCGTTTAAATTTCGCACACGTTTTCCGCTGAGTGTTAGGTACTAAAGTCGATTTCCACATCTCAGCCCGGGCAATCACTTTCCACATCGAGCTGGAAAATCCCAAAAAACATTTAATTGGCAGATCCCGAATTCCATAAGCCGGCTAAGGTGGATGTTCTCTTGGGAGCTGAAGTGTTTTATGGGCTATTGTGCGTTGGGCAAATTAAGTTACATTCCGAGTTGCCCATTATGCAAAAAACATTGCTCGGTTGGATTGTTGCAGGCAAATGTACTGGACAGGCGCCTCGGCAACAGTGTAATGAGAGTTCGGTAGCTCAAGTGTATAGTTGTTCTCTCGACTCATTAGTAAACCGTTTTTGGGAATTGGATCAATGTCCAATTGAGTCGAAGGCTGTCCGCCAAACGGCTGAACAACAGGCCTGTGAGTTGTACTTCGCAAAAACGGTACAACGATTGTCTTCCGGTCGCTTTCAAGTAAGACCGACCCTAAAGTTCGTGGCCTGTCCTTTCAAACTGCGGAAAGGCGTTTTTTGCAACTTGAGCGCAAACTGTCAAAGGATGACACTCTCAAAAGTATGTACCATGACTTCATGAAAGAGTATTTGGATTTGGGACATATGTCCATTTTGAAGTCTGCTCCTCTAGAACAGCATTACTATATTCCTCACCAATGCGTTCTCAGACCTGAGAGTACCTCAACCAAACATCGTGTTGTGTTCGATGCTTCCAGCAAAACATCAACAGCAGTATCGCTGAACGAAACACTAATGGTGGGGCCAACTATTCGGAGGGAGTTGTATTCAACATTGGTCAACTTTCGGTTGAACAAATATGCCGTAACTGCCGATATTTCGAAAATGTACAGGCAGATAAATGTTTCTGAGGAAGACGGAGACTTCCAGCTTGTCTTGTGGAGAGAAAACACTTCACAAAACATACAGGCATACAGGTTGAATACTGTTACATACGGTACAGCGTCAGCACCCTTTTTGGCTGTACGTTGCTTATTCGAATTGGCAGATAGTTTCGCACAATCACATCCCATTGGCGCGGAAGTGATTCGCAATTGTTTTTATGTCGACGATATGCTGGCAGGTGCAGACAGTTTAAAAGAACTGAACACAATTTGCAGCCAGGTTCGGGATATTTTGAAGTCAGGAGGATTTCCGTTGGCCAAGTGGGCTTCCAATTGCCCGACTCAATCTGGAAAGAATGAGGAAATCAACATTAAGGTTGATGAGCAAAGCTCAGTCAAAACGCTTGGAATGCGCTGGGCACCTCAAGATGATGTATTTAAATACCATCTGGACGTGGACAGTTTTGCCTCCCTGAATCCCACAAAACGCAATATATTGTCGATAGCCTCTCGTTTGTTTGACCCTCTTGGTTTGTTGTGTGCAATTGTCACTAAGGCAAAAATGCTGTTGCAGGACTTATGGTGGCTAAAGGTAGACTGGGATGAGGCGATTCCTATGAGTCTACACACTGAGTTGAATAAGTTCACCAATACCTTGCGGGATTTGCACAAAATTTCAATCCCTCCTTACGTATGTTTGACGCTGTACCAAGGGGTTCAAATTCACGGCTTTGCTGACGCATCCAGTGACGCCTACGGTTGCTGCATATACGTGCGAACATGCAACGACGAAGACGTTCGCGTATCATTGCTCACGGCAAAGTCGAGGGTAGCTTCGCTGAGCGTAAAGACAATACCCCGGTTAGAGATTTGTGCAGCACTATTGCTGGCCAAACTCTAGCAACAAGTGTCGACCACAATGACCAAATTTACGATAGAAAGCGTACATTTCTGGTCAGATTCGCAGGTCACGCTATATTGGTTGGAGCGTGATTCGGGCACGTTGGGTACATTCGTCGCGAATCGAGTAGCAGAATGTCAAGAACTGTCAACTGGAGTCGTATGGCGTCACGTTCCAACGGATACTAATCCAGCAGACTTGGTTTCAAGGGGAACAGATGTTGACGACATTGTGAGCTCCTTGTGGTTCAATGGGCCAAGCTTTTTAATGGCAGAAAAAGATCGATGGCCTCAACTTCATCAGTTCGAGATAGCGTCAGAAGTGAAAACTTCTGAAGATAAGAAAAGTGCAGTGGTATGTGCGCTTGGGGTAGGTGATGGTGAATCTAATTGCATTGTGCAATTGATCAACCGACAATCGAAGTTTGCTAAGTTGGTCCGTATAATGGCCTACGTGCTTCGATTCTGTTTCAGGCAGCTTAGAGGTGATTCACATCTTGTATCTGCGACAGAAAGAAACATTGCGTTTTTAAAGTTGATCGCAGTCGTACAATCCATTCGTCCACGAGTTTGATGAAAATGGCATCAAATTTAAGTTAATTTGAGTAGGAGGCCGCTTGCTACACGGCCCTATCGCATACGACGCCAAGGGAACTTGTTGAACTGTTGCTACCAAAGGGATCTGAATTGGTCAGCCTTTTGGTCAGGCATTTGCACCTTATGCACTACCATGCTGGTGCAAAGGTTCTTGTGGGATTGCTGAGGCAGCAAGTTTGGGTGATCAATGCCCGAAGCGTGTGTACAGCGCATATTAGAAGATGCGTACACTGCTTTCACTACAAGCCAAAGTTATTGGGGCAAATAATGGGAAATTTGCCAGGTGACCGCCTTCGTGAGGGTCGGCCGTTCAGAGTAGCTGGCGTAGATTTCTGTGGGCCGTTCTACGTAAGCTATAGAATCAGAGGTAGACCACCCGTTAAATGTACGTTGCCGTTTTTGTTTGTTTCGCCTCAAAAGCAGTCCATCTGGAACTTGTCTCAGACCTCTCAACTGACGCCTTTCTAAATGTCTTCAAAAGGTTCGTTGGGAGACGGGGACTGCAGGAGAAGATGTACAGCGACAACGCGACCAACTTCGTGGGAGCGAGCAACGTGCTCAGGGAGCTCCAAGCGGCAGTTCTCAGGAGCAGGGAGGAACTGCAGAACTACGCAGCGGAGAGAGGGGTGCACGGATCCATGCCCGAAGATCCCAACAACAAGCCCGCACCCGGATCCTTGAAGCGTTGGCAACAGTTGTTGGAGCTCAAACTGCGCTTTTGGCGCAAGTGGTCGCGGGATTACCTGCTCAGCCTGCAGCAGCGGGCCCAGTGGAGCAAGGGCGAGGCCAATCTGGACGAAGGAGTCGTCGTGCTGGTGCCTGATTTTTGGCAATTTCAATGATGTAATGTCGCACGCCCAGATCAGCCCACAAATAATGGAGAAAACAACAACAAAAAAAATGCATTGTTGTTGTGGTCGATTTGTGGTACAACAAATGGTTGTTGTTGTACAACAACAACTTTCAACTTGCGGTAGCTCAAATGGAAAAACGAGAAATTCAGATCTGGGATACCAGGCAAAAGGAAATCAGCAGCAAGCAACTAAAATAAAATTAAAATTAAAAAGTGCAGCATACATTTGGTGACAAAAAACCAGCTAACTTCTGCGATTTCTGTTCGCCTGGTACTCAGATCCGAAATTTCTTGGTTTTTGCGCCGATTGATTGAATTTTACATTGCACTATATCTCGGCTATTTTTGGACCGATCTGGACGTGCCATACCTTTTCGTGATCGGGAGAGTCCTGCCAACAGATTGGCATCATTCGCGAAAAATCCTCATGGTTATCATTGAAATTGCAAAAAATCGGCCTCACGGCCCTTACGATACTGGAAAAGTAGGTCCTTCGCCGATCTCATCCTGTTTGGCCGAGATATAGCGTAAACAAAAATACTGGTTTTTATACCCGGTACTCGAAGAGTATAGGTGTATATTCCGCCCCCTTCCGACTGCATAAGGGACGAAAAACTGTGGCATACACAATATTCACGATACGAGAAAACTGAAAACCCAGAATCATAGGGGATGACCATATCTATCAGAGTGTTGAATCTAGACCAGTTCGGATTATTAATAGAGGAACGATTTGGCGAAGGAATGGTCCGAACATTTTAAATTTTAAAAAAGCAATAAATGCAATATGCAACATTATTGTTTTTGGCATTTTTTGAGGGTTGCCATGTAGATGCCATGTATAGTTTCATGGCGGCGAGCTTTCGAACGGATATCATTTAATATTTGCGTGTCATCTCTAGAAATATCGCACTTTAAACTTGTAATCGTGACATCAGGATTCGGCGAAACGAAAACTTCCAGTTCCGTTAATATGGATACTCTTTTGTGGTTGGTTTTGCTCTTTTATGTTTTTTATATTTTAAATATAGTTTAATATATGCAGCCAGTGCAAGCGAGAGGGCCAGTAATACATTCCAACAGTAAACAAGTTTGCGTAAAAAATAATTTTTTGTTAAAATAATATTTAGAAACATTTTCAATGGCGCCTTAGTTCCCCACGCAAATGTCCTGCCCCCTCCTATATTGTGGCTGAACACAATGGGGCGCCGGAATATTTTGAGGGAGCATCCCAGTTGCCGAGTTGCGACGTGGGGACAGTTGTGGCGGAAAATGAAAAAAACTTAGAAGGCGTATTGGACATCGAGGGCGTCCCGCGCGATGGATCGCTATGTAAAGGAAACTCGCAGAATTAAATTCCGCGAATTCGTGGATAATGGCGTAAAGGGTGCAATCAGTCATAGTCTCTCCCAGTTTGGGAGAGTACATCGTTCGTATGGCATTTCTCGAATACCTATTGATCTGGCCACCGACTGCGATGATCTTGTGATCGCCCGTGTGCATGAACATTAGACCAAAGTGATGATCGTGCATCACCAAATAGTTATCGCTGGGCGTAGGTTGACATGGTTGTAGCGCGGATTCGAATAGCTCAAATGATGCGACATAGGCTCCACACGGCAACGGCCCTCAAAGGCGCACTTCCAGTGGATGTCCTGCCCAAGTGCCAGCTGCTCTCCTGCGATCGTCGGGAACACATAAAAAAATATTTCCAAATTCTAAATTCGAAATTTTAAATTTTATTAAAAATTCGGCAGAATTTGAGGTCACTTTTTAACCATTTAACAAGTACTAGTACTCGTTGTGGGGTTCGACATAGAAACACTATCCAGTGATGGCACCGTCCCATATCCTCCTCCACTTTGAGGATATGAGTGAATGTGGATCGTATCACTTCAATGCATTCGTGGGTGACATAAAGTCGCCCAAAAGCCGCTTCATCTCCGTCTTTGGTCTGATGGCGTTTGGCGATAGCCACACGTTTATCGAACTCATCGGTGCCGTAGGGCAGGTTGGTGGTGCGGTATCCCAGCTGTACCACTTTTTTGATGATCTTCCGATTGCTCAGAAAGCGCTTATCATCTGCAGTGGCAAAGGAGTTGATGTAATCATCGTATGTGTCGAAATCAAATACACTAAAGTCCACTTGTTGGCTGCTGCCCATTTAGAAAAGTGTCTAAGAAAAGTGTTCAGTGTCTTTAATTGTTTTTTGGTGTAAATGGTAGTGTAGTGTTAGTGTTATGTTAGTGTTATGGTAGTGTTTTAGTGTTTCTGTTCATTGTAGAGTTTTGTGTGATTCTGTATAAACATTATGTTTAATACAGTTTTCCTATTGAAAAAATATACAATAGGAGGCGAACTTCAATCCAATCCATCGAAGCCGCAGGGATTCTGCGGGTAACAAACTTCATCTTGGTTTAATATTATACGACATGTTGTAATATTCGACGCCTGTCGTGCATTTTGAAAGTCAACGGTTTTATTTGAATACTCGTTGGGAAAAAAGTTCGGAAAAAATACTGGGTTACGATCATAGAGCTTTCATAGAGCTTTCGAACCGAACACCTGTTTTGGGAAAAAGGTGGCAACGCCGTCCCATTGTTTTCATTTTCTATCGCCCTGAAAATTATTGCTACTTGCTTTACCTAAAGAATCAGGCCATAGAAGGATTCGAAAAAGGAAAGGAAAAACGTGGTCTACTTCCCTTGGCGGTGCTGAGAGTCGATCTCTTTCTCCTCGTGGCCGTCAAAGTGTACAGTCGTGATAAATTTTGTGGTTCGACATATTGCATAGCCCTTAACCTGTGTACCGCCCGACATCAAGCCAAGTGATAGCTTTATATATTAGTGCTTTGTTAGCTGAAGATCCCCGTGAGTATGGTTTCGATACAGCGGTGTTGATTTGTCTGAAAAAGTGAATTTTCACAGCATTTTCCGCATACCGCGAGGCGCACCTAACCAACAAGCCCACGGCAGCACCTCAGTGGCGGGGTGCTTCAATCGTAAGCTGGAGAAGGAGATCCAGTGCCAAACCATTTCTTTGCTTGCCGTGGTGCACTTCCCGTTTAGGGATTGCACCACTCGTACCACTCGTACTACAGCGAGGTTACCGCAGTGTCACTAAGCCCACCTCTTCCGGTAGCGGTTCATACCCTCACCGCGAATCGTCTATAACCCCTTTGGTGTTATACCCGGGTGCGAGCCAAGTGAGCTCGAGGACGGAGTTCATAACGCAGTGAATTAGCAGGGATCCACCAACCAAGACAGCGGCTGCTGATGTTGATGGACTAAAGCAAGATTTAGGCCCATCTGTATGGCCACCGCAAGAGAGTTCCAGCTGGCCTAACCTCTTGCTAGTGGGTGTACCGCGGTCATTGACCCCCTTACATCGTCAGCTGTTTGGATAACCGATGCTCTGGAGAAACCACGCATGAACACGCAACCCAGTCTGGAGACCTCGAACGGGCAACAGAATTAGTTTGTAGTTACGATTGTAGACCTGATACAACAACCCCGTTTAGTTTCATCCGTTTATAAATTAACATTACTGTATTGATACGGCTAAAACATGTATAACCCATGTATAAGGCATGTATGCCTGGTTTAACTGAATAGAAAGAAAGAGAAAGGGGAGCGCATGTACATGGTCAAAATCGCGTATCGGATTTTTGTTTGCTTATATATATAATTAATATGATATTAACATTGCAGTCGAGAGGGTGGTTACCCCTCATTCCTCATCTCATCATTTAATCACCTTCTCATCTCATCATCCAATCACCTATGCATCTCATCATCCAGCCATCTACACAACGAAAGATCTTTCTGCGTGGGAGTCGTAATGGATATCAGTATCGTGAGTGATTATAATACCCATTTGGTATTTAAGAAACATGAATTTGCGGTAACTTTGCTCTCTGAACTTGCAATAATTCCGAAATGACCATATACATGGACAGTTGTTGTTTTTCGATTTTCTTGGCTTTGCATTGGCCCGCGTTAAAACCAAACATACTCGAGTTTAATTTTGAATATTTTTTGAAAGCGCACATCATATAATCATATAATCATCATAAATACCGCCATATACCATATACCATATTCACATTATTACATTACATTATTAATATTACATTACCCTATCACTATTACACTACATTATTACTATTATCCCATATTATCATTCTAATACACCTAGCTATACGATTATCATGAATTGATTTCCCCTTAACCTTACCCTATTATAACTTATACGCATATATATTCTGGTACCATGTAAGATAGCGATTATTTAATGTTAGGTGCGGGTAGAGTTAGGTTGGTTCTTACCATAAACGAAATATTTTGGATTTTGTCAATAAAATTAGTTTTGAAATGAATCAAGGCTAAATATCGTTAATAGAAACCATGCAGCATCATCTCGTAGCACTGTAATCCACTGACAGCTCTGTTGGAGGGATCCTTAACATAAATTGAATTGGCCCTTAAGGATCATGGTAGGGTGGGCGTGTTCGTATTTGGCGATCACACAACCAACAGAGACCTGACTCTTGACAATATCCCCTTTCTCCTATAGCTGCTGACCTATCCCTATGACCTCCTGCATCCCCTCTCCCGTTCTCCATTTCCTCCTTGTACGCGATAACTAGAATTTTTAAACACTTCTCCCTGCAACTCTACGCGGGAGCCCCCAAATTGGTGGTACCCTGTCCTCAAAGCCCACACCCAGCCGACCAGAGACAAAAGCCGAAGCCAGCGCGTACGTCCTTCCATCAATTTGAATTCCATCTGCTCCTTCCCCCTGTACGTTATACGCTACAATGTCTTTACGTCTCCCATTGATGTAAATATATCTGAGATCTGGGCGGCATGGAAGAAGAGTATTTCATCTGTTGTTCTCTTTACATTACACACTATACAAATACTAGTATTTAATCATTACATTTCATTACACAAATCACCAAAATCTAGAGCCCTTACCATAAAAACCAGGAGTACTGCGTTCTTAACTGATGAAGGTGAACGTCAGTCGAGTTTTAGCGTGTCTGGGCTGCCATCGGAGCGGCCCAGTATCACTCGCTTAATGAAGTATAGTTACGGAAGTAGCGAATATCGCCCAACTGTACGCCAGAATGCCAAGTTGTACATCAATCCGTAAAAGGTTCAATAAAAAAAAAAAAAAAAAATTATACTTTGGGAATTTTGTAAAAAAATTTTAAAAACTGAAATCTAAAACCAAACCGAAGCCCTAAACTACACAAAATTTTTGAAAATATTAATTAATAGAAAATATAACTATACACGATTTTGACAGCTATATGTGTTCCTAGGGTAATGTGATTGGCACAACAATCAGTTTATATAATCGAAAAAAGGGCATCAAGTCATCTGTGAAAAGAAAATACCTTCAAGTTCTCAATGTTTAAAATTGGAGATTATGCCAAAAAAATGGTTGTAGCGGGTGGGTCTTAGGTCAAAAAGCGTCAGATCGGCGAAGGACCTACTTTCCCAGGAACGCAAGGATCCAGACTATCGATTGGCATCAAAAAGTCGACTTCGAAAATGAGGCCGATTTTTGGCAATTTCAATGATGTAATGTCGCACGCCAGATCAGCCCACAAATAATGGATAAAACAACAAAACAAAATATGCATTGTTGTTGTGGTCGATTTGTTGTACAACAAATGGTCGTTGTTGTACAACAACAACTTTCAACTTGCGGTAGCTCAAATGGAAAAACGAGAAATTCAGATCTGGGATACCAGGCAAAAGGAAATCAGCAGTAACCAACTAAAATAAAATTAAAATTAAAAAGTGCAGCATACTTTTGGGGGCAAAAAACCAGCGACCTTCTGCGATTTCTGTTCGCCTAGTACTCAGATCCGAAATTTCTTGGTTTGCGCCGATTGACTACAAATTTGGTTTGCATTTTTCATTGCACTATATCTCGGCTATTTATGGACCGATCTGGACGTGCCATACCTTTTCGTGATCGGGAGAGTCCTGCCAACAGATTGGCATCATTCGCGAAAAATCCTCATGGTTATTGAAATTGAAATTGCAAAAAATCGGCCTCACGGCCCTTACGATACTGGGAAAGTAGGTCCTTCGCCGATCTCATCCTGTTTGGCCGAGATATAGCGTAAACAAAAATACTGGTTTTTATACCCGGTACTTGAAGAGTATAGGTGTATATTCCGCCCCCTTCCGACTGCATAAGGGACGAAAAACTGTGGCATACACAATATTCACGATACGAGAAAACTGAAAACCCAGAATCATAGGGGATGACCATATCTATCAGAGTGTTGAATCTAGACCAGTTCGGATTATTAATGGAGGAACGATTTGTGTTGGCGAAGGAATGGTCCAAACATTATAAATTTAAAAAAAGCAATAAATGCAATATGCAACATTATTGTTTTTGGCATTTTTTGAGGGTTGCCATGTAGATGCCATGTATAGTTTCATAGCGGCGAGCTTTCGAACGGATATCATTTAATATTTGTGTGTCATCTCTAGAAATATCGCACTTTAAACTTGTAATCGTGACATCAGGCTTCGGCGAAACGAAAACTTCCAGTTCCGTTAATATGGATTCTCTTTTGTGGTTGGTTTTGCTCTTTTATGTTTTTTATATTTTAAACATAGTTTAATATATGCAGCCAGTGCAAGCGAGAGGGCCAGTAATACATTCCAACAGTAAACAAGTTTGCGTAAAAATCATTTTTTGTTAAAATAATATTTAGAAACATTTGTAATGGCGCCTTAGTTCCCCACGCAAACGTCCTGCCCCCTCCTATATTGTGGCTGAACACAATGGGACGCCGGAATATTTTGAGGGAGCATCCCAGTTGCCGAGTTACGACGTGGGGGACAGTTGTGGCGGAAAATGAAAAAAACTTAGAAGGCGTAATGGACATCGAGGGCGTCTCGCGCGATGGATCGCTTTGTAAAGGAAACGCGCAGAATTCAATTCCACGAATTCGTGGATAATGGCGTAAAGGGTGCAATCAGTCATAGTCTCTCCCAGTTTGGGAGAGTACACCATCGTTCGTATGGCATTTCTCGAATACCTATTGATCTGGCCACCGACTGCGATGATCTTGTGATCGCCCGTGTGCATGAACATTAGACCAAAGTGATGATCGTGCATCACCAAATAGTTATCGCTGGGCGTATACTTGACAAGGTTGTAGCGCGGATTCGAATAGCTCAAATGATGCGACATAGGCTCCACACGGCAACGGCCCTCAAAGGCGCACTTCCAGTCGATGTCCAGCCCAAGTTACAGCTGCTCTCCTGCGATCGTCGGGAACACATAAAAAAATATTTCCAAATTCTAAATTCAAAATTGTAAATTTAATTAAAAATTCGGCAGAATTTGAGGTCACTTTTTAACCATTTAACAAGTAATAGTACTCGTTGTGGGGTTCGACATAGAAACACTATCCAGTGATGGCACCGTCCCATATCCTCCTCCACTTTGAGGATATGAGTGAATGTGGATGGCAACACTTCAATGCATGCTAAGGACGCACTATAGGGATATCCCAGATATCTCATCTCCATCTCTGGATATATACGAAGTAAACACTATGGTCTGTGTGTGGGAAGCCATCATCATCAATGTCTTGGCAAATATGAATTTCCAACACACTCACCGATAAATACTTATTCAAATTGGGTACCTCGCGTCGTTTGAACTCGATCAGTACCGGATCATCATTCGTGGGTGACATAAAGTCGCCCAAAAGCCGCTTCATCTCCGTCTTTGGTCTGATGGCGTTTGGCGATAGCCACACGTTTATCGAACTCATCGGTGACGTAGGGCAGGTTGGTGGTGCGGTATCCCAGCTGTACAACTTTTTTGATGATCTTCCGATTGCTCAGAAATCGCTTATCGTCTGCAGTGGCAAAGGAGTTGATGTAATCATCGTATGTGTCGAAAAAAAATTATATTTTGGGAATTTTGTAAAAAAATTTTAAAAACTGAAATCTGAAACCAAACCGGAAACTACACAAAATTTTTGAAAATATTAATTAATAGAAAATATAACAATACACGATTTTGACAGCTACATGTGTTCCTAGGGTAATGTGATTGGCACAACAATCAGTTTATATAATCGAAAAGGGGCATCAAGTCATCTGTGAAAAGAAAATACATTCAAGTTCTCAATGATTCAAATTGGAGCTTATGCCAAAAAAATGTTTGTAGCGGGTGGGTCTTAAGTGTTTAACTGCTTAATTATCAGACAAAGTGAGATACATTTGTATCTTTAAGATACTTTTGTATCTGTAAGATAATTTTGTATTTTAGTTTACGCTATAGCTCGGCCAAACAGCGTCAGATCGGCGAAGGATCTACTTTCTCAGGATCGCAAGGATCCAGGCTATCGATTGGCAAGTCGAAAATGAGGACGATTTTTAACAATTTCAGTGATGTAATGTCGCACGCCCAGATCGGCCCACAAATAATGGAGAAAACAACAAAACAAAATATTCATTGTTGTTGTGGTCGATTTGTTGTACAACAAATGGTTGTTGTTGTACAACACGACTTTCAACTTGCGGTAGCTCAAATGGAAAAACGAGAAATTCAGATCTGAGATACCAGGCAAAAGGAAATCAGCAGTAACCAACTAAAATAAAATTAAAATTAAAAAGTGGAGCATACTTTTGGGGAAAAAAAACCAGCGACCTTCTGCGATTTCTGTTCGCCGGGTACTCAGATCCGAAATTTCTTGGTTTGCGCCGATTGACGACAAATTTGATTTGCATTTTTCATTGCACTATATCTCGGCTATTTATGGACCGATCTGGACGTGCCATACCTTTTCGTGATCGAGAGAGTCCTGCCAACAGTCCTTGTTAAAGCATTTAAAGTGTACTCATTCCAATTACAGGGCTTCGGATATGAGTCCTGCATTGTTATTTTTCGTCACAACCTCCCCGAGCTGGGAGTGGGTAATTTACGCGCTTGCTGCCTTCCTTAGATGTGGTAGCCGTTTCTCGAGCTCCCTCTCCGGAATCGAACCCTGATTCCCCGTTACCCGTTGCAACCATGGTAGTCCTAGATACTAATCCTAGATACAAATGTTTTTGTTTCGTGGGCATATGCACACATATGGAATTATCTGACAACTCAATATACTTTTGAATAAAAAAAAAACAGTATAATAATACATAGTGTTTTTATCAACAGTTTTATGAGAATTTGTTATATATATATAATTTAATATTCAATTTTGACAATATATAGATAAGAGAATTATTATATTATTATTTTTCCTTTACGATTTACAGCATTTCATTAAATATATATTTCCCATATATACAAATATATACATTTTTTTCGTTAAAAAATTTCTTTTTATTTGCACTTAATTATATTATCACACGTGTATAGGCTTAAATCAATATAAAATTGTATTTAAACATTGTATTTTGACAACAAATTTAAAATTTATTCAATTTCGTAAACGTTTTTTGTGATATACATTAAATAAAACCAAACACATGAGTTCATGTGGAATGGATTTGAAATATTGGCAATATTTGAAAAATAAGCATATAAATCTCTTTGATTATATGTTGGCACATTGGTGAAATGGTACTCATACAATAATTTATCATATAAGACCATTTCCGGATATTCACGATAATAATTCGATACCAAATTGATATAAATTAAAACGGGTTTACCGCTTCAATAATATCTTGGCTGGTTTCACTATATTATCTTCATTAAGATCAATTTGATGACAAATTTCACTTAGTAAACTACTATGAGTATGATGACAACATATAACATGTTATACACAATACTGTACCAAATATTGTATACAACATAGATGGACATCAACTGTCCATCATGTATAGGTTTTTTGCCACGGCTTCTGAAAATCAGTCATTTATACTTGAGAGTGCCAATTTCCAATTGGTATCATATTTTAATAAAAGACATTTTATTATCACATTAGAATTATTCTTACATACATTTATATCAATTGAAATTATTACAAAATTTCATATGAAGCATTATTTTATTACCAAATCATATTCATGTTTGAATTTGATGATAATCATATGTTATAGTAAAGTATAGTATATTAATAGTATATTTTATATGAGAAATATTTCCATATCCATATTAAGCATAATATTGGTATATAAATATTGGTATTACAAGTTAAATTTGTATGTATATAATATCACACATCGTTCAACTTTTATTTGTAGTTATACATGACGGTCTCTTTATAATGAATATTGCCATATTTTGCATAAGATATAAGTTATTTGTTATTTTCATTCATTTTATAAAATCATAATTAATACACATATGCACACATATATGAAATATTCCTTTATATTTTATCCATTGATAATCTTCATATCATACTCATAAGTACATAACATAAGTACATATTATGATATCTTATATGCGCACCACTTCCAAGTTATTTGTTATTTTCATTCATTTCATAAAATCATAATTATACACATATGTACACATATTCCTTAATAGGACGAAGACGAAGCCGTTGATGGAAAAGTACCAAAGGAAAGGAACCGTTGCAAATGGGCAGCGACGCGGCCGCTGGGCCAAAAGGAGCCTATAAGAGGAGGTCCGCGGCAGTCAGGAGGACAGTCAAGTGCGGGAGCTAAGAACGTGAGCAAGAAAAGTGGAGACAAGTGTGAACCAGTACCCGAGAAACCAGGAGGAGCAACGACTAGCAGAGTCGAAAAACGGAATCCGACGGAGAAGTGCGCGACAGGCAACGACAACAGACTCACCTTGTAAAGGTGAGACCAGTGGCCAGGTGAACCCATTGTGTGCGGTGCTGTGTGCGAGGCGGACGAGGCGGTTGCCAAGTCAGAACCCCCACAGCCATAGCCCGAGGTGCTACACCTGAGGTCAACCTCAGCAACGGTCGAGTCGTGAATCACGCCCGTTGGCACCCGGAGACATCCGCACGGCGGTGAGAGGTTTCCAATTCCAATTTGTTTAGAAGTACCATAGCCGTAAGATAGCCTTAAGATGCAAAATAAAGAAAAATTACTAATCCGATACGTATCCCAGTGCATTTACTTGCTTGTCGCCGGGGCAACAAATAAATTCGTTGCATCGATCCACCGACCGCTGAGCCAGCTCTGCTTAATCAGACGGACAAAAACGGTTCGTTACAACTGGCGCCCAACGTGGGGCCTCAAGACAAGCAAGAAAAGGAGAGTGCATTGGGAAAGACGGTACTGAGCGGTGTATCAAGAAGGGTATCAAGATGAGGAGCCGTCAGTGGATTCACTCGCTGAGGAAGGAGGAGCTGATGCAGTGCGCCAAAGCATGCGGGCTTCAGCTGGAAGGCTCAGTGGACGAGATGCGAAAGGCATTTAAAATCTGGGTCGAGAGGCATGGGACAGAACCAGAGTTTGCCGACGTGTTAGAGAGGTGGGAAACCCAAACGGGCAGGATCTCGCCAGCGGCGCAGACTGAGGACAAGGAAGGCGCGTACGAACTCCTGGCGCCGCGGGGGGGGCACAGAGCGGTCGACGCTATGAAAGACGCCGTCAAAGTTCCAAGAAGAACTGATAGCGAGCCTGGCGGTCCCACTAAAGGTCCAAACACCCAGTCAACTGCGGGCCACTAGTGGGGAGAGACCGGCCGGGTCGGAAGCCCGGGGACAAAACGCGCATCAATCGGAGTATGAGAGGACGGAGGAGGATCGACGAAGGCCCCAGGAAGAGGCCGCGAGGCAGCCACGCGTTAATTCGGCCGTCGTGGCCAAGCAGGTGAGAGAGTGGTCATTTCGTTTCGACGGGACGGAAAAGCCACTCGAGTTCCTGGAGCAGGTGGAATGGTCGGCCGACATGTACGGGTTGGATGTGGACCAGATACCGAGGGCGATGCCAGAACTGCTAAAGGGACGAGCGCTGATGTGGTTCCTCGCTAACAACAGGCAGTGGCAGACGTGGAGGTCGTCTATGCAAAGCTTCCAGGACTACTTCTTGCCAAGGGACTACTTCGAAAATTTGCTCCAAGAGGTGAGGAATCGCATTGGATTTGCGGATTTTTATTCGGCCACACCGATGTCAAGATCTGGACGAGATGATGAAGCTAGCGGACGAGTTCGAAGCACTGGAAAGGGATGGGGCGGAATTCCAAAAGGATAGCCCGTCAAGCCGGGACAGGGCAGCCAATCCCTTCACGCGAACGACTTCGACGGAGGTGAGGCAACCGGTTTCAACTAGAAGCCATCGATAACGCCTAGCGAGCACCAAATGAAAACCATCGTGGTGGGGGGATACGTGCTGAACCCCGAGAATGCTTGCCGCCGGTGTGGAAGCAACCAGCACTGGGCCCAGGCATGCACAGGCAGGCCGTTGACATTCTGCTGGAGATGCGGCAAGGTGGGGGTGCCGACCTGGCAATGCTGCAAGCCCGCGGGAAACGCGCCGTGACCCAAGCCGCGGAGGGCCGTGCCAGGGTCGCGATTAGAGGCCCCCAGCTCCGAAGACACTCGAGAGAGGCCCACGTCGGCCTAATCGGTGGACTGACCGATGAGGAAGTGCAGCTGTCCGCCGTGGTAAGCATCGCAGGGCGAGAGTGGAAGGCCACGGTGGACACAGGAGCGACGAGTAGTTTTGTCAGCTGCGAATTGGCAGACAGGCTACGGGGAGATGGAGTAAAGACGAGGACTCGCAAGAGGGTGCGACTGGCGGACGGTCATAGCCAGGACGTCAACTCTCAACTCGAGGTCGAGGTGGCGTTTGGTAACAAGGCGATCGCAATGACACTCCTTATATTGCCCGGAGTGATTGACGAGCTGGTGCTGGGGTGGGACTTTATAGCCACAGTCGGAGCAGAGGTGACCTGTGCGGGGCACAGGTTGGTGATCCCTGCGAGAGGTCGACAGAACAGGCGGTTAGAGGAGAAGTTGTCAGTGGCGGTACTGGCCACGGAGGAAGCCCCAGAGCCGGCAAGTGAGTCAATCCCAGCGGCCTGCGAAACGAGAGGCACGGAGGGCGGCAGGCACAGCGAGCAATACAAGGAGTCAACGGATGATGAGTTTTTTGTCAAGGAACTGGAGGAATTCCGGAAAATGAAGGGAGTGTCCCAGGTAGCGGTTCATTCCATCACCATGAAGGACGCTGAGCCGGTCAAACAGCGATACTACCCCAAGAATCCCAAGATGCAAGCCGAAATCAACCAACAGGTGGACGAGCTGTTGAAAACGGGACGCATTGAATCGTCGAGGAGCCCGTACAGCTCGCCCATTGTGATGGTTAAAAAGAAGACGGGAAAATGGAGGTTGTGCGTGGATTTCCGCCAAATAAACGCGAAATCGATTAAGGACGCGTATCCGATGCCGAGAATAGACTACATTCTGGACCAGCTCAGAGAGGCGCGGTTCATCAGCAGTCTGGACCTAAAGGACGGATATTGGCAGATTCCGCTGGAAGAAAGTAGCCGGCAGTATACCGCCTTCACGGTGCCAGGCAAAGGTCTGTTCCAGTGGAAGGTGATGTCGGGCTGCACTCGGCGTCGGCAACGTTCCAGAGGGCGTTGGACCAAGTGTTCGGGCCAGAAATGATGCCTCACGCGTTCGCCTACCAAGACGATATCATAGTCATCGGTCGAACGAGGGAGGAACATCGGCGGAATCTGGAAGAGGTATTCTGGAGACTCAAAAAGGCCAACCTGCGCCTGAATGTGGACAAATGCCAATTCTTCCGTGCGAAGCTACGGTATCTGGGCCACCTGGTGACAGGAGAGGGCATATGCACCGACCCCGAGAAAGTGGCGGCCATTGCGGAGCTTCAGCCGCCGACAAATGTTAAGGAGTTGCGGCAGTATTTAGGCGTAGCATCATGGTATCGCCGATTCGTGGACGGGTTTGCCACTCTGGTACAGCCGCTCAGCGCGTTACTTAGAAAGAAGGCAAAGTGGGTGTTGGAGCAGAGCGCAGATTAAGAGAGCCAAAAAGCCTCTCCAGCTTCGGGCGATCGCCGACGGCGAATTGGGTTGCGGGCGGCCGACGCTGGTCGATGGGAAGAGTGGAGTGGGAGCGAACTTCACTTGTCGAAGTACGCCCAAAGCCACTGCACTTGTCGTAAATAAATCGAAATTAAATAATAGAAGAAAAACCGCGTCTCATTTATAGTTAATTTGTTTGTTTGCAAATCTAAAAAAGATTAGATTTTTCATTGGCGCCCGAGCAGGGACATCGGTTTTCTTTTTGTTTGGTTTTCGGGTTGAATTCGGTTCGTTCGCTCAGTGGTGGCTTAGGCTCGAGTGTAAAAAATCGCCAAATTGCAATTGGAACCGTGCCACAGACGTGCCCTTTTGGACCCTCGCCATTTTGGACGCTGCCGTATTCGAAGTCACAGACGTGCCCTTTTGAACCCTCGCCATCTTGGACGCTGCCTAATTCGAAGTGCCGATGGACGTGAAAACAGGAAGATTGCTTTCTATAGATTCACTAGAAAGTTTGCAGGTATTCTGTGCCAAAAATTGAGTCTCACCGGTTGATCTGCGTGGTGTCGCAATATTGTTCGTTTGGCCGACCAAAACGATCAACTGCAGTGATAGACATATGTGCGTGTGTATGAGCTAACAGTCAAACACAGAGAACACAGCTCAATTTCTGCCACCTTCTTTTTATTTATACCTTATTTGGCCAAATTAATGTGCATTAAGTGAAAGTGTCGCCAGTATACGTGTGTACAAACATATGTACATAAGTTCGAATTCATTGAACATACATACCTACGCAATATATACGTATGCTCATGCTGACCACCACTTAATGTGCATAAACAAGCGGCAACACATATGTACATATTTACCTAAAAATTTTATATAACTACATATATCCAAATATAATATATATACAGTATAAACGGTGGTCTACCTAGTGTATTTAATAACATTGGTCGTGTGTTTGTGCAATCGCAAAGCGTCGCAGTGTCATTTCGGTTGTTCGTTTTGATTTAACCGCTACGTACAATACAATATACATACACACCTACAGACATCTGCTTGCAATTGCACATACACGCAACGCTTGGTAAAGGTTCTTGGGCACTAGCAGCAGCTGATTTTTCGTGCGTTCGTTAACCTTGCTCGCTCTTTGCTTGCATCAGTTATATATTAGTTTGTGTGTGGGAGCGCTCGCGCCAAATTTACCGCTTGTTCTCTTCTCCCCCGTTTTGACATACCATACAGGTCAGCTTGGTTCGAGCGCCTGTATTACTTTCGTCTTGTGCGTGCGCTCCGCCAAATTCTCTCACTTACTCTTTGATCCCCCGCACTTTGCATTCTACCCCTGTTGCCCACAAAGTGGCAGCAGCGAGCATCGGGCTTGCTTACTTTCGGTCGCTTGGACCGCTTTCGTTTGTTTGTTCACATATTGCGCCAGGGCGTTTGTGTGTTTGGGTAAGCAAGCTTGGTGTTTTTTTGGTACAGAGCTGCAGTGCGTGTGCGAGGGTAGATTGAAGAGTTTGGCGAACTTTGGGTACGATATTGAAGGTAGTTCCTTTTTCGCATTTCAACTATGTCTGAGTCCGATAGACCAACTGTGGAACGGCCAACAGCTGAACGGCCAACAGTGCCTAAAACAAATACCAAGTTGGCATTGTGTCAACAAAGGTTTGAAAAGGTCAGTGCTGATATTGCACGCGTGCAAACAGCCTTTAGATCGAAGCAAATTTCATCGGACAAAACCGAATTAGCTTGTCGCCTAGAACTTTTAGAGGGTTATATCGATAAGGCTATGAACCTGCAGGCAGAGTTGGACATTTTGAGTCCAACCAATGAAAGTAGAGGGCCGTTGGAGGATCTGTGTGTCGTCACTAAAGCATTGTTTATGAATGCAATTAAGCCAAGATCCGACACACAGATGCAGCATGACTGCTCAGGGAATTCACGGTTCGACACACACATACATGACTGCTCACTGAATTCGAGCCAGCGATCGCAGCTGCCGAAAATGCGTTTGCCGAAGTTTAGTGGCAAACATTCGGAGTACAAAAATTTCATGTGCCTGTTCCAAAGCCTTATTGACGACGATGCTTCATTGACAAACGTAGAAAAGTTTAACCATCTCGTATCGTGTTTGTCAGATGAAGCATTGGGTGTAGTGAAACCTTTTCAGATGACAGACTGCAATTACCCTAAGGCCCTTGCCAGTCTGAAGTCAGTCTACGACAATAAATGTCTAATATTCTTCGATACTGTTGCTCAGTTATTCGATTTGCCAACCATGACCAAGCCATCTGCATCGAGTTTAAGATCGATGATAGACACGGTGTCTGCGATATATTCATCGCTGTCGTCTGTAGGTGACGACAAAGATATTGCGAACGCAATGATCATTCACATGGTTATGGCAAAGGTCGACCATGTGACCAAATCCCGTTTTGAGGAGCAGCTTGACTATGATAAGCTGCCTTCTTGGGAAGACTGTGCCAAACAGCTGAATAGAAGGTACCAGTACCTGGCAGCAGAAGAGTCAACTCGTGACAAGTCAAGGGTGCGTAACGAGGTGCGGAAGCCTCAACGGAAATCGTCCTTTGCGTGTGCTAGTGCCGGTCAAAGGTCGTCGACTGCATGTACCTATTGCAGGTCTGCAGACCACAATTTATATTCTTGTCCGTCGTTTAGTGCCATTTCCGTCATGAAACGTTTTGAGTATGCTAAAACTCAAAAACTGTGCCTCAATTGCTTGACCACGGGACATACAGTGTCGAGTTGCAAGGCAGCGAAGTGTAGGGTGTTCGCAAAGCCTCACCATTCGCTCCTTCATCGGTACACTGCATCAGGGCAAGGTGAAGCAGCGTCACTTCAAGCCTCAACGTCGGAGGCATACGTAGGTCACGTGCTCAATGCGGATCAAGTCGTTCTGGCTACCGCGATCGTAAGCATCAAAGACAGATTCGGACAGTTGCATCCAGCAAGAGCTTTGCTCGATAGTGGCTCTCAAATAAATTTGATGTCTGAGAGCCTAGCACAGAGGCTTCGACTTAAACGTGAGCCAACTTCCCTTGCTATCGCAATGGTGGGTGGTGCAACCACCGATAGTAAAACTAAGGTTTGTGCATCGATACATTCTCGTTTGAATTCCCACACGTTTTCCGCTGAGTGTTGGGTACTAAAGTCGATTTCCACATCTCAGCCCGGGCAATCACTTTCCACATCGAGCTGGAAAATCCCAAAAAACATTCAATTGGCAGATCCCGAATTCCATAAGCCGGCTAAGGTGGATGTTCTCTTGGGAGCTGAAGTGTTTTATGGGCTATTGTGCGTTGGGCAAATTAAGTTACATTCCGAGTTGCCCATTATGCAAAAAACATTGCTCGGTTGGATTGTTGCAGGCAAATGTACTGGACAGGCGCCTCGGCAACAGTGTAATGAGAGTTCGGTAGCTCAAGTGTATAGTTGTTCTCTCGACTCATTAGTAAACCGTTTTTGGGAATTGGATCAATGTCCAATTGAGTCGAAGGCTGTCCGCCAAACGGCTGAACAACAGGCCTGTGAGTTGTACTTCGCAAAAACGGTACAACGATTGTCTTCCGGTCGCTTTCAAGTCAAACTTCCCTTCAAGACCGACCCTAAAGTTCTTGGCCTGTCCTTTCAAACTGCGGAAAGGCGTTTTTTGCAACTTGAGCGCAAACTGTCAAAGGATGACACTCTCAAAAGTATGTACCATGACTTCATGAAAGAATACTTGGATTTGGGACATATGTCCATTTTGAAGTCTGCTCCTCTAGAACAGCATTACTATATTCCTCACCAATGCGTTCTCAGACCTGAAAGTACCTCAACCAAACTTCGCGTGGTGTTCGACGCTTCCAGCAAAACATCAACAGCAGTATCGCTGAACGAAACACTTATGGTGGGGCCAACTATTCAGAGGGAGTTGTATTCAACATTGGTCAACTTTCGGTTGAACAAATATGCCGTAACTGCCGATATTTCGAAAATGTACAGGCAGATAAATGTTTCTGAGGAAGATAGAGACTTCCAGCTTGTCTTGTGGAGAGAAAACCCTTCACAAAACATCCAGGCGTACAGGTTGAATACTGTTACATACGGTACAGCGTCAGCACCCTTTTTGGCTGTACGTTGCTTATTCGAATTGGCAGATAGTTTCGCACAATCACATCCCATTGGCGCGGAAGTGATTCGCAATTGTTTTTATGTCGACGATATGCTGGCAGGTGCAGACAGTTTAAAAGAACTGGACACCATTTGCAGCCAGGTTCGGGATATTTTGAAGTCAGGAGGATTTCCGTTGGCCAAGTGGGCTTCCAATTGCCCGACTCAATGTGGAAAAAATGAGGAAATCAACATTAAGGTTGATGAGCAAAGCTCAGTCAAAACGCTTGGAATGCGCTGGGCACCTCAAGATGATGTGTTTAAATACCATCTGGACGTGGACAGTTTTGCCTCCCTGAAACCCACAAAACGCAATATATTGTCGATAGCCTCTCGTTTGTTTGACCCTCTTGGATTGTTGTGTCCAATTGTCACTAAGGCAAAAATGTTGTTGCAGGACTTATGGAGGCTAAAGGTAGACTGGGATGAGACGATTCCTATGAGTCTACACACTGAGTGGAATAAGTTCACCAATACCTTGCGGGATTTGCACAAAATTTCAATCCCTCGTTACGTATGTTTGACGCTGTACCAAGGGGTTCAAATTCACGGCTTTGCTGACGCATCCAGTGACGCCTACGGTTGCTGCATATACGTGCGAACATGCAACGACGAAGACGTTCGCGTATCATTGCTCACGGCAAAGTCGAGGGTAGCTCCGCTGAGCGTAAAGACAATACCCCGGTTAGAGCTTTGTGCTGCACTATTGCTGGCCAAACTCTGGCAACAAGTGTCGACCACAATGACCAAATTCACGATAGAAAGCGTAAATTTCTGGTCAGATTCGCAGGTCACGTTATATTGGTTGGAGCGTGATTCGGGTACGTTGGGTACATTCGTCGCGAATCGAGTGGCAGAATGTCCAGAACTGTCAACTGGAGTCGTATGGCGTCACGTTCCAACGGATGCTAATCCAGCAGACTTGGTTTCAAGGGGAACAGATGTTGACGACATTGTGAGCTCCTTGTGGTTCAATGGGCCAAGCCTTTTAATGGCAGAAAAAGATCGATGGCCTCAACTTCATCAGTTCGAGATAGCGTCAGAAGTGAAAACTTCTGAAGATAAGAAAAGTGCAGTGGTATGTGCGCTTGGGGTAGGTGATGCTGAATCTAATTGCATTGTCCAATTGATCAACCGACAATCGAGGTTCTCTAAGTTGGTCCGTATAATGGCCTACGTGCTTCGATTCTGTTTCAGGCAGCTTAGAGGTGATTCGCATCTTGTATCTGCGACAGAAAGAAACATTGCGTTTTTAAAGCTGATCGCAGTCGTACAAAGTACAACATATAGCACGGAGTATAAGTTATTGGAAAAATCGGCAGCACTAGCTCCAATGCTGCAATCGTTAAATCCATTCGTCCACGAGTTTGATGAAAATGGCATCAAATTTAAGTTGATTCGAGTAGGAGGGCGCTTGCTACACGGCCCTATCGCATACGACGCCAAGTTCCCTCTGTTGTTACCAAAGGGATCTGACTTGGTCAGCCTTTTGGTCAGGCATTTGCACCTTAGGCACTACCATGCTGGTGCAAAGGTTCTTGTGGGTTTGCTGCGGCAACAAGTTTGGGTGATCAATGCCCGAAGCGTGTGTACAGCGCATATTAGAAGGTGCGTACACTGCTTTCACTACAAGCCAAAGTTGTTGGGACAAATAATGGGAAATTTGCCCGCTGACCGCCTTCGTGAGGGTCGGCCGTTCAGAGTAGCTGGCGTAGATTTTTGTGGGCCGTTCTACGTAAGCTATAGAATCAGAGGTAGACCACCCGTTAAGATGTATGTTGCCGTTTTTGTTTGTTTCGCCTCAAAAGCAGTCCATTTAGAACTTGTCTCAGACCTTTCAACTGACGCCTTTCTAAATATATTCAAAAGGTTCGTTGGGAGACGAGGACTTCCGGAGAAGATGGTCAGCGACAACGCGACCAACTTCGTGGGAGCGAGCAACGTCCTGAGGGAGCTCCAAGCGGCAGTTCTCAGGAGCAGAGAGGAACTGCAGGAGTACGCAGCGGAGAGAGGGGTGAATTTGCTTCATCCCTCCGAGAGCACCGCACTTCGGCGGGCTGTGGGAAGCCGCAGTGAAGGCAGCCAAGCACAGGCTGGTGCGAGGGGCAGGCGACGCCAACCTCACGCCGGACGAGTTGAGCACGCACCTGGTCGAGGTCGAAGCGTTGCTCAACTCCAGGCCCCTCGTGGCGGACACCAGCGACCCGAACGACGGGGAGGCCATCACGCCTGGGCACCTGCTCATCGGCCAACCGCTGCTGGGCCTGCCGCAAGGATCCACGCCCGAAGAGCCCAACAACAAGCCCGCACACGGATATTTGAAACGGTGGCAGCAGTTGTTGGGGCTCAAACTGCTCTTTTGGCGCAGGTGGTCGCGGGACTACCTGCTCAGCCTGCAGCAGCGAGCCCAGTGGAGCAAGGGCGAGGCCAATCTGGCCGAAGGAGCCGTCGTGCTGGTACACGACGACAACACCCCCCCTCAACAATGGATCACAGGGCGCGTGACGCGCGTAATAACTGGAGAGGACGGCAAGGTGCGGGTGGCCGAAATACGAACGCCAGCCGGCGTGATTAGACGGCCCATCCGCAAACTGGCACCACTGCCAACTTGCTGAAGACCGGAGCTCTTCAGCGGGGCCGGAATGTTGGAGCAGAGCGCAGATTAAGAGAGCCAAAAAGCCTCTCCAGCTTCGGGCGATCGCCGACGGCGAATTGGGTTGCGGGCGGCCGACGCTGGTCGATGGGAAGAGTGGAGTGGGAGCGAACTTCACTTGTCGAAGTACGCCCAAAGCCACTGCACTTGTCGTAAATAAATCGAAATTAAATAATAGAAGAAAAACCGCGTCTCATTTGTAGTTAATTTGTTTGTTTGCAAATCTAAAAAAGATTAGATTTTTCAGTGGGAGTGGACGCCCGAAAGGCAGCGGGCATTTGAGGCCGTGAAAAGCCGGCTGGTGGCGGACCCCGTTTTGGCCTGCCCCGATTTCTCCAGGAGATTCGTACTCCAGACGGATGCCAACGATTATGGATTGGGGGCTATCCTGACGCAGGAGACCGAGGAAGGAGAGAGAGTCATCTCATATGCCAGCCGATCACTGAATGCCGCGGAAAAGAACTATTCAGCGACGGAGAAAGAGTGCCTGGCGATTGTATGGGCTATCCGAAAACTGAAGCCATATTTGGAAGGATATCACTTCAAGGTTGTCACCGACTACATGGCATTAAAGTGGTTGAACAGCATAGAGAGCCCCACCGGAAGGATCGCGAGATGGGCGCTGTACGATTTCGAGATCGCCTACAGAAAGGGGCAGCTGAACATCGTGGCGGACGCACTATCCCGGCAGCCGGTGACGGAGCGCTGCCGGAGAGTGAACGAGGAAAAGGCCGGCTCGAAGCCGAGTACCGCGTGCTCGTGGATGAAGAAGATAAAGGAGAACATGGAAAAAGAGCCGTTCAAGTATCCCGACTACGTCAAGGAGGCAGGCCGGATATACCGACACATACCCCACCGAGCGGGAGACGAAGAGGTGGCATCGTGGAAGCTTTGCGTCCCAAGGGACCTCCGGGAGCGGGTCATCAAAGAAAACCACAGCATTCCAGAGGCTAAGCACGCGGGATGCCGGAAGACTGCCACGAGAATAGCGGCCAGATATTACTGGCCCGGGATGCACCGCGACGTAAGGAGATTCGTGTCGAGGTGCGACGCTTGCATGCGCTTCAAGCCGTGTCAGCGTCAGGCGGCCGGCAAAATGCTGACGCAGATTCCCGAAGAGCCGTGGGCAACGGTTTGTGCAGATTTCGTAGGACCATTACCAAGGTCAAAGCATGGAAACGCCATGCTCTTGGTACTGGTCGATCGGTTTTCGAAATGGACCGAGTTGGTGCCGTTGAGAAAGGCCACGGCAGAATCAGAAGGCATTCCGGGAGAGGATTGTGGCCCGGTTCGAGGTGCCGAAGGTGGTGATCACCGACAATGGGGTTTAGTTTTCCAGCAGGGCATTCAAAAAATTCCTGGAACACAGAGGGGTGCGGCACCAGTTCACGGCACCGTACACCCCGCAGGAGAACCCAACGGAGAGAACCAACCGGACGGTGAAGACCATGATAGCCCAATTCGCCGAAGGGAACCAGAGGTGCTGGGATGAGAAGTGGCCGGAGTTAATGTTGGCGGTAAACTCGGCGGTGTCGGAAGCAACTGGATACTCGCCAGCGTTCATCGTGCAAGGAAGAGAGCCGAGGCTCCCGAACGCGTTGTACGACGAGGATACGCTCGGCACTGGGCAGGAAACCCGCACACCAGACGAAAACGCGACCAAGTTGCGGGAGCTGTTCCAATTGGTGCGACGCAACTTGGAGCGGGCGGCCCAGGATCAAGCAAGGCATTATAACTTGCGAAGAAGATCATGGAAACCTAACATAGGAGAGATGTTGTGGGCCAAAAAGCACCATTTGTCTAACGCAGTGGAGGGTTTCGCGGCGAAGCTGGCGCCAAGGTACAATGGGCCATATCGAGTGGTGGATTTTTCCTCGCCGGTGATATGCAGGTTGAAAAAGGAGGGCGATAAGCAGACACGGACAGCCCACATCGCCGACTTGAAGCCGCAGGCGGAGGAAGAGGTCACAGAGGAGCGAAGGCTGAGAATGGCCACCAACGAGAGGAACCGGCTTCACGGTGTGGCACGCAGGACACGGGATGAAGCTGGGAACAACTCGAAAAGATACAGAGGCAGATGGAGGAATCGATAACGATAGTGACCCGGCCCGAAAGTCCACCAGGCGGGCCCCAGGCGGAAGATGTCCCGGCGAACGGGTGGGGTGGAGAAGACGAGTCGGAGGAACAAGAGAGAGGTCCCGGTCCGTGGTCCAGGGTCCGCTGGTCAGATAACCGTCGGGTTCGGCCGGGCAGAAGGCTCGCCCATGCGCTGCTTGTCGGCCGAGGGGCCGGATGACCCTCGGGTCCGGGGCGGCTGGATGGGGCAGAAGAAACGCCAGAAGCCGAACCGAAGGCCGGGAGAAGAAGGCGAGCCAGGGTCGTACCGCCGGTTGCATCCGGGCGGAAGGTCGGTTGATCTCGCAGCCAGGGGCAATTTCGGTGGGCGACATCCAGGACCGGGGACGCGGGACGGGCTGGAAGATGGGCCGAAATTATTAGGAAGACTCAGATCTGGATACTCACCTGGGATGCCGTGGGGGGTCGGTTCGCCCGGGACCGGCGCTGCGTATGGAAGACACTGGGAAAAAAAAGATTAAACAAAAAAAAAATAAATAAAAAAAGAAAAATAAAAAAAAAAAAAAAAATAAAAAGGTATATATAGTGACATATCTAGAGCCCATGCTCCGCATACCCTCAGCTACATCTGTTACCCTACACCCACATGTCATAAACATAACGACATCCTCAGCTACGAATCCCATAAACAATCCCACGCTTGAAGTGGACCACTTGTAGCCGATAGCCGGCAATGTAAACAGACACCCCGGGACAAGAGCCTAACATAAAACAATAGATGCCGCTATCCAGCTGCACTAGAATCACGCTACTCTCCAGTAATCAATTTCCAATCGATTCCAAAGAATCACGCCATCCTAACTCACCAATCAGAGTCGGTCGTAAAACCAAGGAGGCTCACATTCCTAGACACCCTCAAGTAATGCAACACCGAGCGGATGCCTTTCATCGAAGCCGCACTTTCCCACATCTCGATCGAGACACGTACAGCCGCCACCCACACATCGATCGAGTCACGTACTCCAGCATCGGAACCGAAGCCGAAGCCAACGCCTCCGAACTCCAATACGAACATCGTAATATATAATATCTACTTCTAAGTAGGGACATCAGTTCTGTTCAAGACAAACGTCAACCTAGACACCGTCGGAGAGCTCACTCCTAGTTATTCCGTTTGAGACACTAAGACATAAGTCATCGTCAGGGAATTAACTAATCATTGTACATTAACGTTTAAGAGTTTAATAAATCTTTTTAAAAACGCAAACGTGAGTGTCACATATTTAACTGGCGCAGTCGGTAGGATCTCAGTCTAAAAAGTGAAATTTTTTTTAAGACAATCAACTAGCGTAGAACAATTACAGTGCGTAATAACTACAGTGATTCGAGAAAAAGTGACACTATTACCAAGAGATCCGCCAAAGAATCTACATGCGATTCAAACAACTGATATAGTGAAAAATATCAACAACCCAACACCAATACAAAAAAAAAAAGAACATAAATCACATGCTGCTATCAGAGATCCATCTGAACCAAGCCCTGAAGTCAATCAGGCAAATTCCACCATACGACGGATCCCAGGAACGGCTAAGCTCGTTCATCAACAGGATCGAGTACATCTCCGGACTGTACCCGACAGATGACATCCGGCAACAAAGCATATTGTACGGAGCCACAGAGGGTCAACTGTGCGGACGAGCACAACTTCTTTCACAAAGTCTTCAACCCAACTCCTGGACCGATTTGAAAGCAGCCCTGACCAGCAAATTTAACAATCATACACCATACGAGACGCTACTTCAACAACTACACGACACCAAATTCAGCGGAAATATTCGTAAGTTTGTAGAAGAATTAGAAATTAAGTCAACTGTCATAATTTGTAAACTAAATCTGGAAACTAGCTCAGAAAATAAGACGATCTTTAAAAACGCTCTGGCTAATGCCATCAGACACACAATAGAAGACTCTTTGCCTAATAAGTTGTTCATCACTTTAGCCAAGAAAGATATTTCTACTATAGCTAATCTAGAAAAATCAGCGCAAGAGTTAGGAATTTAAGAAAATTTCGTAACTGATAACAAGAACAATGAACACTCAAAAAACGTAAATAACAATCGAAGGAATGTTGGAACTTATTACCCTCGTTATAGTAGTTATGATTCTAACAACCAAAATCTAAACACCTTTAGAACTAACCATGGATCGAATAGAAACAATCTAGGGAATAATGCCTCAAATAATACAGGAATGCTTAACGAATTTAGAAATTCACTAAACCAAGGCAGGGCACAGAATCCCACTAACTATCAAATCAATAGGAATCAGGCTGGCGGTAGTGCACCGAATCAACCAGTCAAACGATCTAGGGAAAGCCAAAGTGGACATATGAAAATGGATGTAAATTTTCAGCAGAGTGCCTCGGAGAACCCAGAGGAAGACCATATATAGAAATAATACTAAACAATAAGAAATTAAGAGGTATCGCTGACTCAGGATCGTCAATAAATATAATAAAAGAAAATTATACAAAGTCAAAAGTCGATAGCGACAACCTCACTGTCCATACCATCAATGGACCCGTCCGTCTGACCAAGAGCATTACACGTAATGCAACAAAAAATTGTCCGACCAAGCAAAAATTTTATATTCATAATTTTTCCGATAATTACGACATACTCTTAGGCAGAGAATATTTGATGGCAAGCAAAGCCATCATAGATTACCGAAACGAAACGGTAACGATAGGAGAAAGGTCATACCCGATCATCCAATCTGGAGAAGTATTGCAGACGGCAAGACCAGCACACAAAGGTGATAAGCCATCTTCAAAGAAGATATAATTACACCTAAGTGCCTTGACCCATCTCTTGAAGGAGAGCAATACTTCACTTCTGGCATTAGAGAACGAATTAAGGGAATGTAACCAATTAAGGTTGGAACACTTAAATGACGAAGAAAGAGAGAAGCTAAAGAAATTCTCTATGGTTTAAAGTGCAGTATAAAGAAGGTGACAATTTGACCTTCACTAGTACAATTAAGCACGAAATAAAACCCATCACGAAGATCCGGTGTATCGTAGACCATATAAATATGCTCAAATACACGATCAAGAAGTGAACCAACAAATCAAAGATATGATTAGGCAGGGAATCATTCGTAAATCGAATTCACCCTATTGCGCACCCATCTCGATGATACCAAAGGAAATTAGATGCTTCAGGAAGGCAGAAATACCGAATGGTAGTAGACTACAGAAGTCCTAAATGAGGTGACAATCAAGGATAAATATCCTACAACCAGAATGGACGAAATATTAGATAAACTAGGCAGGTGCCAGTATTTCACAACAATTGATTTAGCTAAAGGATTCCATCAAATTCCAATGGAACCTAACTCAATCTCAAAAACTGCTTTCTCTACTAAGCAAGGCCATTACGAGTTCACTCGTATGCCTTTTGGGCTAACCACTGCCCCCGCTACATTTCAAAGATGTTATGAACAATCTGTTAGAAAGACTTAATCTTCAAAGATTGTCTCGTATACTTAGATGACATTATATTTATTCCACTTCATTGGAAGAACATTTGCTGTCGCTTAGAAAAGTCTTTGGAAAGTTGAGAGATGCAAATCTCAAACGTCAAATGGATAAGTGCGAATTCCTGAAGAGAGAAACAGAATGCCTAGGCCATGTAGTAACCACTATGGCATAATACCTAACCCCCGGAAAATATCCGCCATAATAAACTTCCCTATACCAGATACAACTACCAAGATAAATCATTCATTGGTTTATTGGATTTTATAGGAAGGTCATTCCCAATTTCGCTAACATAGCAAAACCCAATGACACTCAAGTTAAAGAAACGAGCTGTCCATAGACCCAACAGAGGAAAAATACGTTGAGGGCCTTCGAAAAGCTGAAAGTGCTTATCACCTCAACCCCCATCCTCGCATTTCCTGATTTCGACAAAATGTTCACAGTTACAACCGATGCAAGTAACATTGCATTAGGAGCAGTGTTGTCACAAGACCACAAACCAATTTGCTACGCAAGCAGGACCCTAAATGAGCATGAAATCAATTACTCAGCTATAGAAAAAGAATTACTAGCTATAGTCTGGGCAACTAAATATT
This sequence comes from Drosophila azteca, assembly GCA_005876895.1. NCBI lineage: Eukaryota > Metazoa > Arthropoda > Insecta > Diptera > Drosophilidae > Drosophila > Drosophila azteca. The sequence continues at coordinate 203,910 of VCKU01000033.1, forward strand.
TCAGATCGTATCTGTTCGGTAGACCGTTTGAAATATTAAGTGATCACAAACCCTTGGTGTGGTTGAATAACCTCAAGGAACCCAATATGAACTTACAGCGTTGGAAGATCAAATTAAATGAATTTGACTCAAAATCAAATATTACCAGGTATTAACCATGTAGCCGATGCGTTATCTAGAGTAAAGATTAACGAAAACCTACTGGGGGAAACTATTAATAGTGATGGTGCACGGTCCATAGCGCTCAAGAAGATAATTCAAATATATTCAACTTACTGAGGCGACCAATCACTATTACAATAGGCAGATAGAACTGATCAAAGGTATGAAGATAGGTAGAAACATCCCATTATTTCCACAAGATACAGAGAAAAATCACGTATACAGAAATGACAGAATCTTTAGCCAAGATATAATAAAGGAATATGTGTTACCCAAAGAGTGCACTATACTTCCACAATGAATAGATTTCCAACTGTTCCAAAGGGCATTCCTGGAAATAATCAGTCCTAATCATTTGACTAAACTGATCAAATCCAGCACAAAACTCATTGATATTCCAAATTATTCCGAATTCAAGGAAGAATATTGAAAAACCATAAGAACTACTTCACCAGAATCGAAAAAACCACTAATTGGTTAAAAGAAAATCTATTACCCTGATTATTAAAGTTAATTCAAAACTTCATCAATGAATGTCCCACATGCAACGTTGCCAAAACAGGCATCGTAACACTAAACTTACATTCGAAATCACCCCCGAAATACAGAATATTAGAGAGAAATATGTCATGGATTTCTATCTGGTAGGCAATCAACAATTCCTATCATGCATTGACGTCTATTCTAAATTTGCTACCCTTGTAGAAGTTAACAGTCGTGACTGGCTTGAAACAAAAAGAGCCATCATAAAAGTCTTTAACGAAATGGGTAAACCACGGGAATCAAAGCCGATAAAGATTCAGCCTTTATGTGCGCAGCATTGCAAGCATGGCAAGCATGCGGAATGCGGAAAATGTCAAATTGAGATCACAACCAGTAAAAACGGAGTTTCTGATGTAGAACGTTTACATAAACCATCAATGAAAACTAAGAATAATATTAAGCGAAGATATATAGAGAACAGATTCACCAAATTTGAATTGATTCTATACTTATAACCATAAAACGGTTCATAATACCACAAAAAGAACTCCAGCTGATATCTTTCTGTACGCCGATTACCAGATTACAATACTCAACTGAATAAGGTTAGAAAGATCAATCATTTGAATAATGATAGAATCGATTTGAAGTAGACACACGATACAAGAGTGCACCACTTGTCAAAACAAAGACAACCAACCCGTTCAAAAGAACAGGAGAAATCAGACAGGTAGATGAAAACATTTCGAAGAGAAAAATAGAGGGAGGAAAATCACCCATTATAAAACAAAATTCAAAAGGAAGAAAAAATCTAATAAGAGTAAATACGATAATTGCAGAGTACCCGAAGAGAGTACTGGGAACCTGGAACTACAACTTGATTAAGATGATAATCTTGCTAATGTTCACCGTCCTACAGTCCACGGACAGAATATAGAGATAGACCCCATTAACTCAAGGAATGGGTATCTCATATTCAAAACAGATACTATCAATATAACTATTAATACGAATACCATTATTTAACCATTAACATAACAAAACTGAGGAAACCTATCAAAACCTGATAGCCGGCAATCTAAACAGACACCCCGGACAAGAGCCTAACATAAAACATAGATGCCGCTATCCAGCTGCACTAGAATCACGCTACTCTCCATTCAATTTCCAATCGATTCCAAAGAATCACCCATCCTAACTCACCAATCAAGTCGTCGTAAAACCAAGGAGGCTCACATTCCTAGACACCCTCAAGTAATGCAACACCGAGCGGATGCCTTTCATCGAAGCCGCACTTTCCCACATCTCGATCGAGACACGTACAGCCGCCACCCACACATCGATCGAGTCACGTACTCCAGCATCGGAACCGAAGCCGAAGCCAACGCCTCCGAACTCCAATACGAACATCGAATATATAATATACTTCTAAGTAGGGACATCCGTTCTGTTCAAGACAAACGTCACCTAGACACCGTCGGAGAGCTCACTCCTAGTTATTCCGTTTGAGACACTAAGACATAATCATCGTCAGGGAATTAACTAATCATTGTACATTAACGTTTAAGAGTTTAATAAATCTTTTTAAAAAAAAGCAACGTGAGTGTCACATATTTAACTATATATTAAATAAAGAAATAAACTAAGTAACACTAAATCAAAAAAAAAAAAAAAAAAAGGTAGGGAATACGATGTGCGACATGAGCGAACGAGAGAGAGGAAAGCAACGGGATCACGAGAGAGAAATCAGAGGGAAGTACCGTACGGTGGAACGATGGGAACCGCGGGAAAAAAAGGGCTGGTGGTGGAAGATCAGTGGAACCTTCGATCACTTTGTCGCCACAGCAGCAAAGAAACGGACGTGGAAAAATTTGTGTGCACTGTGAAAATGCAGCAGCTATTAAAAAAATATTTGGAGGAGCAAGCCAGGGAGGTGAGGCCCGAGCTCACCGCCAGACACTGGGAAAAATTTCGGGCGGAGCTCTCGCGGGGAGAGCGTGGTTCGGAGCGAGACGCCAGAACTAGAA